>JAUZSU010152538.1:0-14462 GCA_034780255.1 Parotocinclus maculicauda
GCTTGAATTGTAAGACTGTATGAGTTGTAAGTCGCTCTGGATAAGGGCGTCTGCTAAATGCTGTAAATGTAAATGTAGTTGTGGATGAGCTTGTGAAACATGGAGCAAGGAATCTCAGACATTCCTTGAGACTCTCTCCACATCCTCCAGGCTCGCTGATCCTCTCCAGCTCACCACAGTTTTTCAAATAGCTTCAGGTCAGGAAACTGGGATGACCATGTCAAATGCTTGATTGAGGGCTTTGAAAAATGTTTTGGTCAATTTGTAGACATGTTTTAAATCATTGTCCTGGGATCTAACCACATCCCAGTTGTATTCTCTTGGCTGGGACAGCAAGATTTTCACTTAAAATCTCCCAGTAGTTCATGGAATCCATTATGCCACGTATACTAACAGTGTCCTAAGGGTTTTTTTTTCATTTAAAACAACAACAGCACCACAACATTTTATCATTAACCACACTTTGCAGTAGGGATTATTATTGTCTTGGTATGGAAAACTTTAAGTGTGTTGTTGTCAACAGGCCCAATATTGTCTCATCTTACCATGGAACCTGTTTCCTGGCAAAATGCCCATAGTTTCCAGTGAGCTAGTCTGTTTGTGGTAAGATGAAAGACAAGACATTTTTCTGACACTCCTCCAGATAGTTTTGTTGCTATTTAATTTGCTCTCCACCTCATAATTTTTGGGAACAGAAAACACTTGCCTTATCTTTCTGACAATTTTGTTGCCTGAACACCTGTTGTATTAGAATTCTTTCTGATTTATTTAACACCAAATATGGTGTTTTGTGCTATTCTAAATGTATTATGTAGGTAGTTTAATTTTAATCGATATAATCTAGTCTTCCCAAAGGGGTTGGGTCCTCCCACAATTGTTCTCATCACATTTAGGGAGTTTTTCCTTTCTGCTGTTGCCCTTGAGTTAATTGACTACTTATTTATTTGGTTTACTTTCCTTTTACTTTTTTTGAAAACGAATAAATGAAGTAATATATTCATTTTTTATTTGATAAGAAACAGAATGTTCAAGCTGTTTGTGCATGTGCCAAGCATGTTGTCATACCTGATCTTGGTGGGTATGTGTGACACTATGTGTGACATAATATGTTGTTTCATAGTAATGAGCAAAGCTTTATTGAGTTCTGTTCCCTATAATGTAAATAGTGGTTTATACACTCGTTGTGACACAAAAGATTTGTTGAAATCGAATTAAGCTTTATATATATGAATATGATATTTTTAAATAATTACAATATTTGTGCCAAAGGATATGTTTATTGGGGAAAAAAGAGGCTCTAGTTGCACTGTTGGGCTGCCTCTAGCCTGGGTATAAGATGAGATGTGGTTGGGCTTTAGATATAAACAAAACTGATTGCTGAGTTTTGCAGCAATCCAACATTTCTATCTGGCTTTATTGTTTTTGTTATTTTTTTTAATTTGTGTATGCTGTGTGTAGACTATAATAAATAGTGACTATGGCTATGACTATTGTTTGTGTCACAGCCAATAACTATAGTTGTTTTCAACACACATACAGGTCCTTTTGAGCTATGAAAACAGTAACTCGTCCATACACACTTAATCCAATTCAGATTGAGGGTCAGGCTGGGCTCTATCTGGCAGCACAGGATGCAGGGCAAGAGCAATCTCTGGATAGGGCATCTGTTCATCGCAGGGCACACACACACAAACGTTCACACTGCTAAGGCACTTTAGAGAGGGCATATGTCGTTGGAATGTGGGAGGAAACCAAATTCCCCAGAGGAAACCCATACAGTCGTGTAGCGCACATGCAAACACCACATAGTCAGTTTTACATTCACATTTTACTTTTAGGATAGTCTACATAGTACGCTTGTAAACCAATGGAAAGTTTAATTCTTGGTGCTTATCAGGTTATTTGTAAAAAGTAAACCACCCACCTATCCACTTTATCCTGTGTTCTGATGCAGTGGCCAAAATACACTGGCTTCCTATTAATTGATTTTTACAGGAAGTTGAGCAACAGAGTGATTCAGCACTATTTCAGTGTTCAGCACTATTAGAACGGTTGTATAATTTTGCTTAATTTAAAGAGCAAAACCCTTGAGAAATTTAGAGATACTGTCATGTTTAAATGTCTACACAGCCCTGATTTAGCTTCATGTTTGTATGACATTTAATTGAGTAACTGAATTATAGAATTATACTCTTCACAAAAATTAGGACATATTTCAAAATGAAATACCCTTTAATAGCTAGAATATTCTATAATATCACCTAAGTCTTGTCAGCTGTGTATGTAAGTAATTATGACTTGTATACAACTTCTACAATTCAGAATAGTTCTACACAACTACACTCTTATTAGGTATACCTACCTGTTTCTACATTCATTGTCAATTTTATTAGTTCCACTTGCGATATTGAATCCCTTTGTAGTTCTACAATTACAAACTGTAGTCCATCTGTTTCTCTACATACTATGTTAGTTCCTGAAAGTAAATGGTACTAACAAAGTATTTACAAAGTGTTTCTATATGATAAGTGGAACCGATAAAATGGGTGTACAAATAAAGATGTGTACATAATAAAGTGATTGGTGAGTATATAAAAAAGTAATGCAGCTATGCAGTTTTAATAATCATTATACTTATATAGCCTTAGCCCAAGAAGCTAAAGCGAGGGAAGAAAATAACTTTGTATGTAATACAAGCCTAGCAAAATGACATAATATTTAGTTAGATGCATTCCATGTCTGTGCCAGTATTTGTCATTCAGGTCATTACAAGTTTTGTGATGTTAAAGTATGAATCACACACAGTTTCACAGTGTTTTGGAACTTTCTCACCATTCAGTACATGTCAAAAAATGCCTTCAAGATGATATTGCCTAGATCGAGTAGAATTGTTTGTACAGTGTGTATCCATGTGAGAGTAATAGCATTGTAACAGAGCTTATACTTTTTGTATAACATATTATGTAACATACTGACTGCTGTCTTTTATATTGCAGTGTTTTGGCAGTGACGGGAAACTAGTCCTTCATTACTGCAAATCACAAGCCTGGGGATGATCTTTCAAGATTTTAAGCACACACACACACCAGTGTTCTTTGCTTTTTTTTAAATAAATTGGTTAATTGTCATGTTCTTCTTGTAATAATTGTAAATATATGTATAAAGCCATATTACTCCTGTTTCATTTCTTATGTCCACCTATTTTAAAATACTATAAATAGTCCAAAAACGGTGAACTAGGGGTGTAACAATGCATCGCAGTGCATAATATTTAATATGTGGAATTCTTGTTATGCCATCTAACACAATTGCATTTTTACTGTACATCATGTTCTCACACACATTTATAACTTCTATTCAATTTTTGTTGAAGAAAGGTACACATTATTTCAATTATTAGTATTATATATAATAATAATAATAAAGGATTGTTTAATATATGGTGAAGTTACAAAGTTGCATTTGATTTTCAATTTCAAACCTTTTGCTTTAATGTAAGTAAAGTAGTTATTATTAAGTTATTAAAAATAGTTAGTAAAAAGTTATTTGCCGTGGACAACAGTTTTGTTTGTTATTTTAAAAACTTATAAGATTTGTTTATGTTTTGCATTATTTACAATTAAATTCCATAGTAAACTTAATTGAACTGAATTATGAGCAGAAGGAATGATTTTATCCCTTTGGTGAACAGTAACTTTCAAATCTTATTTCAGATGGCATTGATTCCACACTTTCCTGTAGCTTTGGCTGTATGCTTGGGGACGTTATCTTGTTGGAAGGTGAAACTTGACGCAGAATGAAACATGTTTTCTTAGAGGATTGTAGGTGTACAGACCAGTGTTTCTTTTCTCAGAAGTTTGCTGAGTTTTCTGCATGGTTAATTTTAAGTGACATTCATGTCCACAAGAAAGGGTTTCTCTTTGCCACTGTTCCATAACCCTTGTTTTGCCATACTGTTTCCATTTCTTAATTATAGATTTAATGGTGCTTAGTAGATTTTGTCCTAGGTTTCTTTCGATAGCTCCCTGTTCTTCATGATCTTTCTGTAGGTATTCTCTTAAACTATGGTACATTGCAGAACAAGCTGTATTTATCTTGAGATCATATGACATTTTAATTGCACACAGATGGACCATATTTAATTATTTGGGTAACTTCTGGATGCAGCTGGTTGCACCAGAGCTACGTGTAGTGTTTCGCACAAATAGGGATAAATACCAGGGATATCAGAACATGTATGTTTGTGTGCATAAAGTATATTGTATGTGTGCAAAGTATGATGAGTTTCCCCACAACTTAAAACGATGTGGAAAAGTTCTAGGGGGTGAATTTTAAAGCAAGGCGCTGAAAGGCGTGTCAAGGATATATTTTAATTGAAAATCTCCTTCCACCTTGAAACGAACTATGGGTTGTGGGAACTATCTTCGTGTAGAGTGATCCAAAACATACGCCCACTTACACAAAAAAAACCCCGCTTCACTGAACATATAATCCTGACCTTAACGTGTGAATAGCTGAACTCCACAAGATCCTGTTCTGAACAATGTCTCCTTGTACTGTATTTGATTTAAAATTTTTCACTGTTATTCTACAACCCATAATCAGAAAAAGTTGGGACAATATGGAAAATGCAACTCTGTGTTTTTTAAATTGACATTAATATTTATTTCATTGCAGACAATATGAACCCTAACCCTAGATATTTCATGTTTTGTCTGGTCACCTTCACCTGTTAATTAATATTCAAGACCTGCAACACAACAAAAGTTGGCACAGCAAAATATTTATCACTTTTGACATGTTGCAAATGCTTTTATCCGGAGTGACTTCCAATCGACACAGTCCTGCAATCCAAGCAATTGTGGGATGAGATTCTTGCTCGAAGATAGTGACAGCTTGGCAGTGGTGGGATTTGAACCCTAGTTCTTCTGATGCATATCTTTTTCCTGCTAGGCCACCACAGTCCCTGTAGAAAAGGCATTTTCGCACTGAGGATAGCAAGAGATGAAGGGTTTTGGGTGTTATCTTGTCCCAATCTTCCTGCAGACAGGTCATAATATATGCTACAGTCATTGTTTTCCTTTCAAAATTTGAAATTTCAAAACCTGTAGCTGCTTAGTCTGCAACTTTGTAATGTGTGCAGCATGTGGTTTTGCATCATCTTGTTGTAAAATGCATGGATGCCCCTGCAAAATGTCATCATGAAAAGGGTATATGTTGCTGTAAAATCTTAAAGTTAACTCTGTCATCACAGAAATGTAAATTACCTTTGCCAAGGCCTTTGACAAAACCCCATACCACAGAATCTATCTATTGGATTTGTTGCTGATAACTGTCTGGATGATCCTTTTCATCTTTGGTCTGGAGCATACAGCATCCATTTTCTCAAAAAAAAAAAAAAATCTGGAATTTTTATTCATTTAACCACAATACGCATTTCCACTGTGCGCTGGTCTATCACAGATGCCTTCGCAGGGAAGTCATCACCACTTCTGGTTAACAATACGCTTAGTTTTTGCACTGGCAAGTAGCATTTATGAATGTTACCTGTATTATAGTGCTTGATAAAGGTTTGCCAAAGTAATCCCTTGCTCATGTGGTTATATCAGCTATTGATGAATGATGGTTCTTGATGTAGTGCCGTTTCTGGGATCAGAGATCACTGGTCTTCGGTTTAGGCTTTAGCCCTTGGCCTGAACTGAAATTTCTTCAGATTGCTCAAATTGTTTAGTGATATTATGTATTGCAGAGGAATAAATATTCAAACGTCTTTTGATCACATTGCAGGGACAATGACAATTACGCTCTCCCAATCAAATTTCAAAATATGTCATACTCATATTCCTGCAAAATAATTTTTGAATAATCTTTTTTATCAAATTTATTCGGTAATTATGGATGTATTTAGTATGTACAGGCATTAACCACAATTAAGTCTTCTTTGCCGTGTTGCCGTGTAGACATGGGAGGGAGGGAGTGGTGCTTGTGCCAATGAAGAAAGGATGGAGAAACTGAGAGAAGGCCAACAGATGGAGGGATTATGCAAAACCATGGGCTGGACTGTGACACCAATACCCAAGAAGAGAAAGCAAAAAAGATGGGATTTGTGCAGCCATGTATGGAAAATAAGGAAAGACCTGGCATGACAAGTGTGAGAGGATAAGGAGGGAGACTGTCTGTTTAGCTGCAGGGTCCAGGACCATTTCTGTTCTATTCTGCCTATAAAACGCAACAGAAGCCAAGGTACACTGGCTGAATTATTCACTGTGGACTTGTGAAGCAAGGTAAGAACCCATTAAATGGATTTATTATTGCCAGCCATTTGTTTAGTTTATCAGCATAACATATGGTACTGTAAATTTACAACCAGCTTGACACTTCATAATTAATTGTCAAAAGTTTACATTAATTTTTTAACCATTTTGTAGTTTCTGTAAACTATCCAGGGCCATATGCTTAAGATTAGTTGACCATTTAATCTTTAATAACTTTCACAAGAGAATTCAGAAAATAATAATGAAGTTGTAATCACGCTGTTGTCTTTACATTGCAATATTAGCACACCATGAAGCTCATTAGATAGTCATTAATTAGGCATAAGTATAAAGGTTTAAAAATGTATTTATTGCAAATAATCCTGAGACAAACATTTGTTGTTTTAAAGATTTTATTTAGACCAGATTTGGAGCTGAATGGGTTTAAAGCCATATTAACACTATTGTATGTATACAATTTGATAAACTAATATATAATTTCCATACATTTTATGCCCAAAAGTATGTAGATTACACTTTTAGCCATACTCCCTGCTAATAGTAGTGCCTTGTCTTGTACTGAACACAACTGTGACTTTCACCATAACACTTTCATAGATTTCCATCTTCGTAACAAGTCACTGTCTATAATGAAGTGCTGTTCCAAATTTGATTGAAATTGACTGTCATTGACTTGTCAGCTCACAGCTATTAGAATGGCAACTTATTACACAATTTATTATAACTTGATTTATTTGGAATGCCAGCAGTGAGCTATGAAATATTTTATGGACTATTATATCTCACAGTCATGCTCCAAAATCTAGTTAAAGTAGCCTTTAGTATTATATGTGCGATGGCTGTTGTTGCAGCAACAGGAACAAACTCCATGCTATTACCCATAGTTTTAAATGGGTTTGAATTTAGGGTCTGCTTGAACTTTTGCCTCTATAGTACGAGTTCATACAGAGTGATTTAGTCACTCACAGACAGTTCTTTACCCAAATATCATTTTCAATTCATCGTTTTAGTTTTGCATGGAGATAAAATCAATGTCTGAGTTATAATCTTATCAACACAGATTAATAAGTGTTGCAAATTAATTTAGGTGTAAAACGCGTGCTTAACAGATAATGTCATCAGAAAGATAATCCTTAAATCTCTTTGAACTATATCTTTGCAAGCAGCTAGACAGTACTAGTACAATACTAGTAGGAATGATCCTGTAGTTGATTGTGTAATAAGGATATTTACGATTACTCCAGCTTCTCTCTGCATTTTTCTGAAAATTTAGTTTTTTCTTTGCCAAGTTATTGTTGTTGTTAATATTTTATAATGATCATTGGTCTTTGCTAAAATGACATGAATAAACTGAATAAGAATAACTGAATAACTAAATACAAAAAATAAAATCCGTGATATAACTAATTCACTGTTCTTGTTGATCAGAATGATCTGAAAACCAATAGTAAAGAAAGACAAACATCAAGACTCTTCTCAGAAATGAAATGCACCCAGGTGGAGGAATAAGCTTTCACTGGATTTCAGAATGGCAGTTTCTTGTTGTATTAAAAAAGGGATTAAAGACTTTTCTTCCCATGACTTGAGTGAAAACTAATGCACATTCAAATTATATGAGATTACATTACGTTATATATACATGTTTAATATCTGCATTGATCGGACATTTACATAGTCAAATAGCACAACACCAAATAAAAAAAATAAGCTAAAAATCCTGCCTAAAAGAAAATTGGATGATTTGATTTGTTTTCACTCTTTATTTTTTATACTGCTTTTGTAAATTTAAAATGATTAATTTATTATATATTTTATTTATTCATTTTTTACTTATGTTTGTGGTTTACTATGCCCTTTTGCTCAAGCACCCCGTAGAAATAAGAATGAAAAGTCATTTTTTGCTGTTGTTTTTTAACAGGTTGAAAAAGAGGTTTGTCTCTGATAAGCTAAAAATAATGTTAAAATCATTACTTTTATACAGCATTCCTCCCTGTCTTACAAGTAGTAGCCATTCATGTCTAAACTGCTGCCAACAAAAGTGAGTACACCCCTAAATGAAAATGGCCAAATTGTGCCCAATTAGCCATTTTCCCTCCCCCGGTATCATGTGTCCTTGTTAGTGTTAAGGTCTCAGGTGTGAATGAGGAACAGGTGTATTCAATTTGGTGTTATCACTCTCACACTCACTTCAGTTCAACATCTCATGGTAAAGAACTCTCTGAGGATCTGAAAAAAAGAATTGTTGCTCTACATAAAGATGGGCTAGGCTATAAGAAGATTGCCAACACCCTGAAAGTGAGCTGCAATATGGTAGCCAAAACCATACAGTGGTTAAACATGATGGGTTCTACTTAGAACAGGCCTCACCATGGTTGACCAGAAAAGTTGAGTGCATGTGCTCAGCATCATATCCAGAGAATGGCTTTTGAAAATAGACATAGGAGTGCTGCCAGCATTGCTGCAGAGGTTAAATGGGTGGGGGGTCAGACTGTCAGTGCTCAGACCAAACACCACACACTGTATCAAACTGGTCTGCATAGCTGTCATCCCAGAAGAAAGCCTCTTCTAAAGATGATGCTTAAGAAAGCCAGCAAACAGTTTGCTGAAGACAAACAGACTAAGGACATGGATTACTGGAACCATGACCTGTGGTCTGATGAACCATGACCTGTGGTCTTGTGGTACAAGTGTGTGTGGTAGTAACCAGGTGAGATGTACAAAGACAAGTGTGTCTTGCCTACAGTCAAGAATGGTGGTGGGAATGTCATGGTTTGGGGCTGCATGATTCTGCCGGCTGTAGGGAGCTACAGTTCATTGAGGGAACCATGAATGCCTACATGTACTGTGACATACGGAAGCAGAGCATGATCCTCTCCCTTCGAAATCTGAGCCGCAGGACAGTATTCCAACATGATAACGACCCCAAACACACCGCCAAGATAACAACTGCCTTGCTTAAGAAACTGAAGGTTAAGCATGTCTCCAGATCTAAACTCTATTGAGCATCTGTGGAGAAGTGCATGTCTCTAAAATCTACCAGCTCTGTGATGTCGTTATGGAGGAGGGGAAAAGGATTTCAGTGGCAACCTATGAAGCTCCAGTGAACTCCCTGCCCAATATACATTTTTCTTGGACACTTTCTAAGACTCTGGGTTTGAATCCCTCCAGAAATTGCAACATTAAACTCACCTTTTCCACTGCAACCCTATCCAGGATAACTGGGGGTAAAAACAGAATGCTCTGCTTTCAACAGCAATAAAACAACTCAATTTTTTTTGTATCCATAAACTTCACCACTATCTTTGACACCTTTGGTTATTATCAATAATTATTTCTGAAATTGCATGGTCTTCTCTTCCTTTTAGATAACATGTTGGAGCACATGACTCGACGCTCTCGCTCACTGCTCTGTCTTTCTCTGACCACCCTTGCACTGGCCCTCTCTATGCTGGCCTTCTGCACCTCCTACTGGTGTGAAGGAACACATAAAGTTGTCAAACCACTTTGCTTATCACCTGTAAAAATGAAGAAATGTGGCCAGAACAACAGCCAGCCTTCTACTACGGGTACAGTGAATTCAGGTAAAAATTTGTCTGGGAGGTCTCATTTGACTCACCCAGTGATCCACTTCGCATAGAGTTGATTATGTTGTTAGGTGTGGTTTGTGGAATGTTGGTCCATTCCTTTTCAATGGCTCTTGCGAAGTTGCTAAATATTGTCAGAAACTGGAACACGCTGTTGTTCACGCTGATCCAAAGCATCCCAAACATGCTCAATGGGTGACATGTCCGGTGAGTATGCTGGCCATGCAAGTACTGGGATGTTTTCAGCTTCCAGGAATTGTATACAAATCCTTGCAACATGGGGCCATGCATTATCAAGCTGCAACATGAGGTGAAGAATGGCACAACAACAGGCACAACAGTGGGATGAATGACAACAACAATGTGCCTCAGGATCTCGTCATGAGATCTCTGGGCACTTAAAATTCCATTGATAAAATGCACCCATGTTTGCTGTCCATAACATATGACTGCTCCTTCCAACTCATCTGGGTCCATGTGGTTACACAGGGTCTGCAGTTGTGAGGCCGGTTGGATGTAATGCCAACACATGCTATATCCATGGAAGTTCTGTTCTATGAGTTATTGTGACCAGTTGCTTGGAGGCCGTGCTGCTGTTGCTGTTAGTCAATTTCACTAAATATTTATATTTATTTATTTAGCAGATTCTTATATTCTTATCCATTGTGACTTACAACTTAGACAATCCCATAACACAAATCCAAGCCATTGGGGGTTAAGGGTCGTAAAGCTGAAGTGCCCAACAGTGGAAGTGTAGTGCTTAAACCCTGGGGCCAGTTGTTCAAAAGGTGTAATCTGGAACAAAATTATCCGAATGTAAAAAATCCCTTTTTTTGCTATTCAGGATCATGTAATCTGTCTTACTTTTATCGCAATTGTTCAAAGAAAAGTTGGATTGGATCAATCTTATCCAGGTCCAACATTTCAAGATCTTTGGCTCAGCCATAACATATCTTCAACACAAAAAATAAAAATGTAAAATACATTCAATGCGTGTCCTATTCAAAACTTAATTTAAAACTTTAAAATTTAAACCTTGACACATAACAAAACCTCACATTCAGCCTTCTTCCTCTGTGGAATGACCAAAAGTTTGAAGCTGTGCTTTCAGAAGAAGGATCTCAAGTTTGGTTTTGGTTTGCTGTAGTTTGGTTAAAGTAATTTGTTCCTCTGCCAGGCGAATCTGTTCTTTCAGTTTCTCATTTAAGAGGTTTGGCACATCATGTTTTAGACCTCTTTGACTTTCTGTTTGTTCTTCCAAACCAACAGTACTGAGATCAAGAATCATGGTTACCTCTGCATAAGTATAAACTAGCTCACTTTCCTCTGCAACTGAGGGCTCACCGTCCATTGTAACACCCTGAATTCTATGTAGAGCTTGTGAATGCTGCTCTCCAATAATGTCAAGAACCAAGTCAGTGTATTTAACGCTTTTGAAGGGCTTATTGCTTGTTTGAGGGTTTTTTTGCCTTAGCATGGTCCTTTGTTGCTTTGGCCTTTAATTCTTCCATCTAAATTTTACTTCATCAATAGTCCTCTTTTGGCCAGATCACGTCTTTTTTACTTCTCGTTGGTCAGTTCTCCTCACTTATTAGAACTTAAACGGCCTACTATTTGAGGCATAATAATGCCTTACATCTTCCAGTACCTTTCACCTGCCACTGTGAAATGACTTTTAAGTCCATGGTTTCACCTGTTTGGTATGGTGCACAGAGGCTATATAAGTCAAGGGTGGGACTGATTAATAACCCGGTGAAGCAAATCAGCTCATTTAACAGCCATAACACATGGTCACTGACATGGCAGGTATAGTTCATCACTATTTTGGCAGGAGAAGATATAGAAGAATGTATGTTGAGTGTACAAAACCACTAGAGGAATACACCAATGAGGAGCTTTATGCCAGTGGTTTGGTTTGGGAAAGCTTATATTAATTGCATACCTTGTCAAGCCAGAGCTTCAACACAGAACCAGAAGGAGTCACAGTTTGTCTGTGGAAGAACAGGTCCTCATTGTTCTGCGCTTCTATTCACCTGGGCCTTTTACCAAGTTGTTGGTGATAGTATAGGAGCGGACAAATCAATTGTGAGTAACATGGTGAAAATGGTCTCAGTCACCTTGGCCAGTCTGGCCAAAGAGTTGTCTGTTTTCCAAGAGATGATCAGATTTTTAAGACCAAGCACAAATTCTTACTTTTGGGGAACATGTCAAACCCAATTTTATTGGGTTTCCCGATTGCACTTGTGTGTATACAAGCGCCCCACGAGAGAGAGTGGGAGTACATCAACAGGAAGAGAAGGCACAGTATAAACATTCAACTTGTGAGTGATCCTGACCTCCTCATCACTCCTCAACTGTGTTGTGAAATGGCATGATGCATCCTGAGGTAAAGTGCTCTATAAAGAAGGCCCCACACCAACCGAGAAGATGGCATAACATTAGGAGACAGTGCTTATCCACTCCTACCATGGCTAATAACCCTGTTTCTTTCACCAAACACACCTGAGCAGGCACTGCTAATTCCAAAACACGGTGTATTATTGAGCATTTAAATGGAGTTATGAAGAGACGTATTTAGTTATTAGGCGTTGATGTGCCTCCGATAACTTACCGCTGAGGACTCATTATTTTAAATCTATTTCGTTATTTATTTTAGAGTTTATTACTAATAAAAATGTTATTATTGATTTAAATTGTATTATTTACTTAATTGTACTATTAATATGCCAGCTGAAAAGTCAGCTGAAAATGAAGATGATAGGGGAATGAGAGTGACTGGACATGCAGTATGGGATGTCACTGTCATAATTTGTTTTTGAACAATAATCTTTGGACTGTAAATATAATGTATTTAATACAAGTTTTTAAAAAATTTTATATATTTTTACAATTTTGTCAGCTGTTAAGATGTTTTATTTCTACTTTATTGGTCTGTAGAGCAAAAGCAGTCTATAATTTCAACTGTTTGGCTTAAAATTCAGGTAAAAGATATTCATAAATAAATCTATATCTACTACATGACAAATGTTATTTATTTAATAAGTTTAAATTCAATTGAAATCATATTTTGTTCGTGAAATCCACCCTGAATCCACTAGACTGCTGAGATCATAATAATCCTGATTATTTGGATCAAAGTTATCCCAATCCTACTAAAATGTTTAGATCAACACAAACTGAGAGTTTGATCCAGATTAAAACCAGGATAGGATTACATGATTCCAGATTATGTTTTTGATTTTTGAACAACCCATTTTCAAGATTTTATCCAATCCATTATCAAATTAAATAATCCCATCGGATTACTTTTGAACAACTGGCCCCTGGCTCTTCGAATCCACAGTCCAGATTAATGGTAACTGATAACCATAGCCACAACAGCTATTGTAACAATACTTAGATTTGATCAGGTCAGAACTACAAAGGCAAGGTAGGACAAATTGGCTTGTTAAAAAGACAGCATCTTTTTGGAGTGCGACCCTGAAATTAATTGAGCTGTTCATATTCTAATGCGATATTAATCTAAAGTCTATAGCCAGGTTTAATGCTTGATTTTGTGCAAATAGTAACAATTGTTCAGGCTGAAAAGTCAGTAATTAAAGGAACTTCCCACATACAGTATTTGATGTCGTTAGGATAATTTGTTCTCTTTATATGTTTGAAACTTTGTCACTCTGTCACTTCAGAAAGCCCTACTCCGGACCCGTCAGGTTCCTATAACACAAGTATATCACCAAAGAAGAAGGAAGAAGATGCCAAGATTCAGCAGCGACAATTGTCCAATGCAGTGCAATACATTTGGGAAACAGGAGAGGACAAATACATGTTTCGCTACTTTCACACAGGATTCTGGGAGTCTTGTGAAAAACATGCTGATGGTAATAATGAGTATTTAGTAATAAAGAGATGAAGACACAAAGCTAGACAAACTTGCCCATGTGTTGAAGTCGTCTCTATATTTGAAGGTGTTTTTAAGTCTTAACATACACTCACTGACCACCTCATTAGTTGCACCTGTTCAACTGCTTGTTAACGCAAATATCTAATCAGCCAATTACATGACAGGAACTCAGTGCATTTAGGCATGTAGACATGGGCATGGTCAAGACGAACTGCTGAAGTTCAAACCAAGCATCAACTGAGATATGCAGAAGAGCATCTCTGAATGCACATGTTGAACACTGACGCAGATGGACTACAGCAGCAGAAGACCACACCAGGTGCCACACATTAGCTACGAACAGGCAACTGAGGCAATTCATACAAGCTCACCAAAACCGGACAATATAAGTTTGGGAAACAATATTGGCCTGACAAGTACAGAATCCTGCTGTGACTTTCAGATGGTAGGAGTAGAATTTGGTGTTGACAACATGAAAGCATTGATCCATATTGCCTTGTTTCAACAGACTGGTGGTTGTGTAATGGTGTGTGCCCCTTAATACCAACTGAGCATCATTTAAATGACACAATATGTGTTAAGAGATGTGGTGATTTTTATTTAGGACCCAGGTATGCGAGATAATCATATCCCACGACGTATAATAATAATGGGGAAATAATATAGAACAACTGAAAAGGGATGAAGAGCGGAGCGTAAGGC
>JAUZSU010152549.1:0-14462 GCA_034780255.1 Parotocinclus maculicauda
TGTGGTAGCTTGACAGAGGTAGGATTTGAACCTGGACCTTCTGGTCCATAGTCCAGTACCTTAACCACTAGGCCACCCTAGTTACTAGTCATATACACACTCGCATACTAAACACTTCAGAAACGCCCCATGGTCACAATACCATAGCGAAAACAACTCCTCTTATGGTGGCCTAAGACTTTAGCACAGTGCATTGTGTATTTTGTGTATTTTAAACCAGACTTAAACTGATAAACAATTTGTAAAAATGACTTTATTAGCCCTAAAGTTTCCATTTGTACACTGTTTCCAAATCAATTAAACCATCGGTTGCAGCACTAACATGTGATACCTTGTGGATTTCATTAGCCTCGAGTTAATTGACCCAATCAGGTCATAATACTATCTGGATGTGGCGTTCTCATTAGTGAGCGAAACAATCCAAAGATATTATTTACAAATTTGCCCAGAGAACACAATCAAACAGCTACTTATTAGCTACGTACACAGACTTTTAACGGCTTGATTGCAGATTGTGTGCTCTGCGGCTTAAGGGGACTCTGGTTCGAGTCTCACAGTTTATTGTTTCCAAATTAATTAAGATCGTATCGGAGTTTAATTGGTTCCCGAAAAGTTCCCTCTTACTGACAGCCTTTTGTCTGAGCCGAGTGCCGAGAGGGGAGCAAGTCAGAAAGAGTAATTAGTTTCATTTCACGTAGTGGAGACTGACAGCATGGTGTGGAGGTGTTAGAACGTTGGTTACACCTTTAATGTAGCTACAGCCTTGGTGTTAAACATACTAGGCAGTGTTAATGAAAATTACTTGCCACAGTACAGCATGGCTTCTGAGGTTCCACATTAAACAGCAACCTGGTTCAAATTAACAAGTCGCTGAGGTTTGCTGTGGAATATTTAAAGGTCCTGCTTTGGCTGTAATAAAAACTGTGACCATGAGAAATTCTGTAGTTTAGTTCTGACCTTGAACACCAGATAAGCACACTACAGACATAATGCAAAAACAGTCCTGCCAGTTCAAGGCTGTTATTATAAAAAATATATGAGCTAGCATTTTCAGAAAATATCACAGTGAGCTCTACGCTTAGAGCAGCTGGATGGTGATGAGCAGCTGGCTCGTACCACCTTTCAGAAGATGACAAACATTGTAATGAAGAAGAAAAAAGGGCTAGAGTGCTGAGAAACATTTAATTAGGAAGCAGAATGGCTTGCAGAAAATAACCAAAACAGAAAATACACGAACAGCAAATGGCTATCTTGTCAAGAGCGTGAAACAAAGGCAGGAAAGCAGGGGGAGCTTTTTAGAAGATACACATGGCTTTGAAATATGATACATGACCGGAATGAACAAAACAGGCCTTCGGCATATGTTAGTGGTCCATCTGTAGTCCGTTTCGTTCTCTGCACACTCTGTTCATCCCCTTTATGCTGTTGTCTAATGGTCAGGACCCTCACAGGACCAGAACTGTTTGGGTGGTGGATCATTCTCCAGCACTGCAGGGACAGCTGGTGGTGGTGTGTTAGTGTATGTTGTGCTGGTATGAGTGGATACAGGCAGACCGAACAGTCCTGCTGGAGTTTTTAACCATCCCAGTATCAGTGCTGAACTGCAAAGCAAAAATTCAGCCAGGAGGAAAACTAACACAAACTTTCTCTATTTTACAGCAAGGAGATGTGTATAATAGAGAGCACAGTGAGTGAACAGTGCTTAAAACTCCAGCAGCACTGCTGTGTCTGATCCACTCAGACCAGTACAACACACACTGTTAATATAGTCCTAAGACTGATTCACCACCCAAACAGGAGTTAAGCTGTGCTGATCCTGTAGGGGTCCTGACCAATAGAGAACCAGTAGAGTAAAGAGGACTAAAAGTGTGTAGCGAATCAGATGGATGACAGTTTGTAATTGTATAACTACAAAGTGTTTCTATATGGTAAGTAGAACTGATAAAATGACTGAGTGTAGATACAAGGACGTCGAGTTAAAACTTAAAACATGAGCAGATGTTTTTGTTGTGATGCATTGTGTGCTTGTAGGTTGTACATTTGCAGTTTTGTACATAATGCTGGATATACGCATATGAAATGCTTCTTATATGAGATCCTCCTTCCTGTAGGCAGAACAGCTAGAGGTTAATGTCTGTGCTGAGGGACTTCACTCTATACTTTAAGAGAGGAATCTGAACGAAGAAAAATTATAACTGGACGGGAGGCAGCAGATTAGCAGACATTTCTTACAATCCTAAAACCATAGCCATCACTGTCAAACTTGCTTGCTGACGGTTCACAGGAAAACATCAGCCCTATTAAAATACATATTAATATATATGAATATTATATATTAGACACACACATATATATATATATATCTCCTTAAAATAAATTATAGGTTATTCCAGAGCCCACAGAAGTAAGTCTTTTGTGATACAGCTTTGTATTTATAATTAAATAAGGTATTTTGGAGTGATTGAACATGCTTTTGGGAGGCACGGGGGCTCGATGGGTGGCACCGCTGCCTCACAGGAAGAAGGTCCCGGGTTCAACCCCAGGGTGGAGCAAACTGGATGTCGTCCCCGTGTCTGCGTGGGTTTACTCTGTGCACTCCAATTTCCTCCCACAGTCCAAAGCCATGCATGTTAGGTTAATTGGTGTCTCTAAAGTGGCCCTTAGTGTGTCTGTATGCGTGATTGTGTGTGTTTTTGTGTGTGTATGTGCCTTAGGCTGGATTGGCGCTCCATCTAGGGTTGTTTCTGCCCTTGCGGCCAGAGTTGCTGGGTGGGCACCGGCTGGCCTGGCACCCCTGTGGATTAAGCGGAAGATAATGAATGAATGACTAAACATGCTTCTTACCTGGAGTTCCAGGAAAATGCTACTTGCAAGAATGTGCAGTTTCAGCTGCAAAGTTTGGGAGGGGCTTTAGATTTGCAGTGTTATACTATATATACAACAAAATAACAAATATTCAGTGGAATCTCTTTAAGATGCCGTGTTACCTCATCTAACTGTTTAAGTCCAAACCCTAAAAAGTTCTTTCACAGGTAAAAGCTATGCCTTTAGATATACTCCGTTAATAACTGCTGGTGAAAGGTAAAGTATCTGGTGGTTTCCATCTTATCTTCTTACAAGATCATAAGAGACAGTTTGGGTTTGTGTATTGGGAAATATATTAAAGGTGTTTTCGACCTGTCAAGAAAAGAGGAATGCGAGCAAATATATCCAACTTTTTCACTTTGCTGAAACTTTGCTGGTCTGATCAGCTTGTCCTGTTTCTGCTCTGTGAGAAGATTTAGTGCCTTGATTAAAGAAGGCGATGTGTACTTGAAAGACCAGTTAAGAAATACGTGGCACCTATACGCTAGAAAAAGGGCTTTTCACATCAAACCTGAATGGCAAAGTGTATTTAAAAGCGTACAGTCTGCTATTGGTTCTTTTAATGGAAATCATTTTTGAAAGTATGTTTTAAAACTCAAAAACAAGGCACTGGTTGGTCAAAGAAATAATGCTTGAGAGTGAAGGGCTTCAGAAAAGGATAAAAGATATTTTGGACACTTATTTATGCCATCATTTAAGAATTTAAGAACCTCATTGATTGTGGGGATGGTTTGTTTGTTCTGAGAGTTTGACCTAAAATAATTAACTGATAATCAATTTGTTTATATCATTTTGTTTCTTTAGGTAAAAGAGTCATTTCTGGTTCCAATCAGATCCTTGTTAAAGTATTTGTTATTTCTGGTCTTGGTTTTGAAATAGGGTGTGTGATCCATACTAGAGGTCAACAGTCTTTGCATTAATCCTGTCATTTTCCAGTTTATAAACAGCAAAACCACTGGTTTTGTTTAACAAGCACTGAGTAGATAAAAAAAAATGTCACTACATATACAAATATTGATTCAGTTCCTCGTTTCATGTGTTTATGCCCAAATTGAAGGCCTGCCTTTTATAGCCATAGTTTGCCACTGATCTGTTCACACCTCCAACAACACAGCACCTCTTAGACACACCAACATTACCACATAAACCAATCCATCCATTATCTTCCACACGCCAATCCATCATAGACAAACACACACAATCACGCATACAGTCACACACTAGGGGCAACTTTAGAGACACCAATTAACCTAACATGCATGTCTTTGGGCTGTGGGAGGAAACCGGAGTACCCCATGCAGACACGGGGAGGACATCCAGTTCTTGCTGTGAGGGGATACCACAAAATGAAATATCCCATAATGAAATATGCCCGGATTTCTGTGAGCAGTGTATTTACACAAAAAGCAGCAGTAGTTGTAGTAGTAAGTGTTTTTAAAAACAAATATGGCAAAAACAGTTCTGAAAGGAATAATTTGCTTCTCACTCAGAATTTAGTGGGTGCAGGTGGATGTAATGCCTGGACATGTTCCACTTTCAGGACTATTCATGGGCATTTCTCTTGCAATTGGAGAAACAGAGTAATATTTACTGAAATATTGTATCACACTGACTGGAAAAAACCTTGTAAATATTACAGTGCACACAGTAACGTCAAATTAGGACATATAAAATCCAATGCAGATAGCATTCATTAAATAAGAGACAATTATTTCAAGCTATTTTCTTAAGCCTGTAGACAGTCAGGGTCAACTGCAGTTTATTCCGCCACCACCCCAAATCCTAAATCATTGCGTCTTTAAAGCCCTTATATCAGTTCTTATTTATTTTTGAGGTCGCTCTATATAATATAGGCTAGATATATGTGTGTGTGTGCAATGCTCCTCACATCTTATCTGTTTGATACCTTTGTGATATTTGTACACTGAAATAAATCATTTCTTATCACAGTTAAAAAACAGCATCCTTGGGATGGGTTTAAATCAGTGAGAATGGAGAGAAGCTGGAAGCCTTTCAAAAAATACAGCTTTATACATGGACTACTAGCCTGTTTTCATCACTGTATATCTTCCTTTCACGTTCGTCCTATTATATTTTTTCTATAATTAGTTTGCTTCGATTTTTTCAACCTTTTGATACAATGCATTATTTCTGAAAACATGGACATGTTTGCAAGTCAAGCTTGACAACTGCATTGGTTAAGATAGAGCTTACTATAAACATGAACCGTTTTCCTGCTGTATCTTTAATTTAATATACTTAATTTTATGACTTTTCCAACATTTTATTTATTAGAGATTCTTAATTCCACTTAGACCATCAACAATATTTCAGCTTTTCACTATTGAAAATATTTTAGCTTATAAAAATAACTTAATAACTTAAGTTTAAGGACGGCAAAGCGCTCATTGTTTTAACACATTTGCTTCAGCCTCCTGAGTCCAAGATCAAAAGGCAAAAATAAATCTTTTATTTATAGAAGTTCAGTATATTTAATATTATACTTGATGCACAATTGTAGAAAATGTAATGTGTGAATTTTATGGATCTTGTTTCCTAAAAGTTGCTCCTATAAGAATTCTGTGTTGTTGCCTGTTGTTCTCTTTGACTTCGATTTTCTGTTTGTTGAATTATTATGATTTGTTCTTCTTCGCTCAGATACATCGTGATGTGTAAATATAAACATACATCAACTCTATAGTGCTGGAATTATTGAGCGCTCTGTAGAACGGTTTCTATTATTTACACCACTCGTGAATAATGAGGAAAAAACTGCATTCCTATACAGTACTGTGCAAAAGTCTTAGGCCACCATGATTCGACTCTATATTACATTACAAGTAGAAAATACAGGAAACGTGTAAGCCATAGTAAAAATCTAAAAAAAAAAAAGTAGTATTTCAGAATGAGAACATGGTGAAAAGTGAAATGAAGATGAGTGTAAAAAGAGAATTATAGAGTGATGAATCAAAGTTTGGAAATTTTGGGTCCAATCATCGACAGTATATTATATATGACTGTTAGACCACTGCTAAAACACCAAATCTAATGGTGACCTAAGACTTTTGCACAGTTCTATACTCAAGTAAATGTAAATGTAGTCTGAAAAGAAATATCAAAACAAAATGTCAAAAACCTAAAGCTGAACCTACAACCAACAAACTCTAATATAATTTCTCTTAAAATAAATTTTAAAGAATCATTGTGACAAAGTTAATACATACAGGTAGGTGAGCCATAAATGAGAATCACCACAAAGTTTAACGAGCCATAAAAGAGCAATCGTTGAGCACTAAAGTTTCCCCATGAACAAGTTCATTACACATTCCCTGATTCTTTATTAAGATGAAATGTAGAAATGCTTTATAAAGGAAGCTAAAAATTAAGAAATGCATGTTTGAAACAATTGAAGGCCTGTATTCATTCATTCATTCACACTCACACTCACTTTAAAGAGGCAATAACTGACCAAATCTGTTTCTTATCAGAGAAAAGTAAAGTACACACCGAAAAACCAACACAAACTGAGAGAACACAATGCTATGAGGCGACAGCGCTAACCACTGCACCACTTTCTGTCTCTATTGTACACAGTAGCCAAGAAAATGTTACCAAAAGTTGCTAGCATAGCTTAACTTCTACTGTAAGAGTCCCTGGTTCTCATCGAGGCCTAAATACATTCATATTAGCAAAACATTTAATAGAAAGAAAGCTAAATGCTTTTGGAAATCCCTTTAGAACAATTACAGGTCAATCACACATACTTTAACAGCTAACAAACCTACTTGCTAAGCACAGCAAATCATATCTACACTGATTCTAAAAGCTAAACAAAGCAAGACTCAAAGTTAAAGTTACTTACCTTGTGTTCCACCTTTGAGAATCTACCTGGATCTGGTGGCAATGAGGATTAGCCTGCACAGGAGAAGCAGCTAATGTGTGCCATCATTGCTCTAGGTTGTTTATTCAGGTTGTTTATGCATATAAAATAGGGCATAAGCTAGCAAAACAATGACTTTTACAACAACGATTCAAAGCTACAAAGCAGTATGTCAGACACCTCACCTGGCAAACACTTACAACAGGAAGTGATGTCACAGGAACTTAACCAGTGGCAGAAAAACAAAAGAAGACTTCCATATGTGGCTAGTCAGTTTTAAATTGTGTTTTATTTGTCAATTTTACTCATAACCTTATCTGGTCTCACCCCAGGATAAATTTACTGATTTTATAGTAAAACTGTAAACTGTAAATTACTTTCACAGTTTGACCATAAAGTTCACAGTTCTACTAAAGTTTTTGATGGTAATTGATGCAATTATGATCAATAAATGGATTACAATTACGTTTTCAATACAATATGGATAAACTGAACGTTTTTATGCTACGTTTTTCAGTTGACTTCGTTATGAGTTTTCTATTGTTTTGTTTACTGGGGATTCTTGCTCACTTATATTAGCTATAAAATCTGGAGCATTATGAGAATCCCATAACATCTCAGGAAATGAAGGCCTGCTGTGTGATCAGCCATGTCTCCTAACTAGCTAGCTAGCAAAGGAGCAGCAGAGAAGAGGGCAGCATGTTTTTAAGTAAGTACATTTTCCTTTCATATTTTATCTGGTAACATGTTTGAATGTGAAGACTTTGGTGCCGTTGTATTTACTTGAGATTCCAGATGGACCTTGATAGCTTAGCCAAGTTGTGATTGCAAGGTTACCTAGCTAGCATGCTAGGTTTTCATCTTCCTGCTCTATTTTTATATCTTTTGTTTGCAGAGATTTTCCCTTCAGAACTAAAAACTATTAGCCTTATGACACAATTATACAAAATTGTTTTCTGAAAACATGGACATGTTTGCAAGTCAAGCTTGTCACAGCTACAGTGGCTAGGATAAAGCTTAGTGCAAACATAAGCCATTTTCCTGCTGTCTTTAATTTTTATGACTTTTCCAATATTTTATTTAATAAAGATTCCTAATTTTTCACTTAAACCATCAACAATATTGTGATATTTTACTGTTTAAAATATCTAAGCCTAAGAAATAACTTACTAATTTAGCTAGTTTAGTTTAAGAACAAGAACTGTAACTTTAAGTACTTTTAGTTGTGACAAAAATAAATATTTTATTTATAGAAGTTCAGTATATTTAATATTATACTTGATGCGCAATTGTAGAAAATGTAACCAGTGAATTTTATGGATCTTGTTTCCTGAAAGTTGCTCCTATAAGAATTCTGTGTTGTTGCCTGTTGTTCTCTTTGACTTCGATTTTCTGTTTGTTGAATTATTATGATTTGTTCTTCTTCGCTCAGATACATCGTGATGTGTAAATATAAACATACATCAACTCTATAGTGCTGGACTTATTGAGCGCTCTGTAGAACGGTTTCTATTATTTACACCACTCGTGCTACTTTGGATGATCTATTGAATAATGAGGGAAAAACTATGTGGTCTGGCCTCAGCCTTGGCCTCCATGGATGAGTGCTGACATCTTGGACGTAGCTCCTCCTCAGTAGTTTTCTGATGGATATGCTGTTAATTGGCTCCTAGATCCGTCATGCCCAGATGTCAGCCCATCTTTTACCTGAACTGCCTCCAATCCAGCAAGCACTTAATACACTGAAAGAGATCTAGAAGCAAACGTAATACGCTATCCCCCCAGTCCAGACTCCCCCGAGTTTTGGTGTGACTTTTTTTTAACCACTGCCCATCAACCGCCAGATCTTGCAGATTAAATCGTCGTCTCTCGTCATTTCCAGGTTTGATCACTCCAATGTTTTGCTTGCCAGTCTGCCTTCATGTTCCATTGCTACACTAAAGAGAATTCAGAATGATGCTGCCTGTATATTTCACAATCTCCTACCATTTTCCTTTACTCCATCCTTTGATATCGCTCCACCTTTTTCCAGTTGAGGTCAGGATCAAATGGCAAACCCTAGTTTTAGCATTTCAGGCTTCCAAATGTCCTGCTTTCAATTTACATTCTTGGTTCAGAACTACACACCTGTACACCAGCTCAGGTCTGTAGCTACTGGGTGTCTGGTTCTCTAAAACAAAAAATGACTCTCTTTAAAATGCCTAGCATAGTACTTCCTCCCTCCTCTACTTTGATACCTGCTGGATATACACCGCTCACAAAAAATTACTCTCAAAATTTCTAAATTAAATATCCTCCAATTTTTGTGAGCAGTGTATTTGTGCCAAATTTATTGTCAAGCTCTTAGCGTTTTATAGGTACCCTTAATGCTACACTGAGAACTTGTTAATCTCTAAGTAGCATTTGATTTTAGCCTAACTGCTAATGAATGATGACTAATGAACTGTTTGTGCATTTTGTAAGTCACTCTGGATAAAAGCATCTGCCAAATGATTAATGAAAACGTGCGTAGCTTCTCTTGTTTAGAAGCCTGTCAGACTTCTTTGTGAATAAGATGTCACTGTTACCCATGGCACCTGAAACGATAAAAAAAATATTACATTTGTCCTTGGGCTGTGTCCTGGCAGCTTCTTGTAAAACATCAATATTGTGCTTGGCTAAAACTGAAATATGTTCAGGTATTGCTGAAGTGTTTAATAGTTAAATTATGGCAAACCTGTTTTTTTTATGTTTTAGAAAGAAAGAGATACATGTAGCATAAAGTAATCTACAATATTTCAGTTAAGCAACAAAGATTCATTTAATACATTTAATTAATAGCATTTATAATGTGTGGGTTTTTCTTACTTTTAGTGTCCTAAATATCTGAAGCATAACTCTAACAAAGCTGTTTTATTATCACTGCTCATTCCATTTCTATGACTGTTGGACATTTTCATTCAAATTAAAATGTTACATCAAATTTTGCTCTAAATATTCGAAAAAAAAAGGACAAAGTACAATTAGTAATAAAATGTATGTAATTTCTGTATCTATAAATTTCAGGATGTGTTAATGATGCCATTTTAACTGAAAAAAAAATATTTATGAATTTGGTAATTTATTTATTTATATAAGATCACCTGAAATATACAAATATTGATTTTTTTAATTATTTAGTAATAACAATAACAATAATAATAATAATAATAATAATAATAATAATAAGAATGACAACATAGTTTCATTAATTGTTAATTATTTTTCTTCATCTTATTATTATTATTATTATTGTTGTTGTTGTTCTTAATATTAATAACAATAATAAAAATAAAATTAATAATAATAGAAGGAGAACAATACTAAATAAATGAAAAAATAGAATACATATATATATTGTATTAATGCTATATTTAAAATATTAAACCATATACCACAATAATATTGTACATTAAAAATACAAAAAGTAAATAAAAATATTGCCTGTGTAAAATAAATTAATAGAAAGCCAAGCCTCATGTTTTACCCCACGAACCTTGGTCAGGGGTTGTGTATACACACCCCCAAACTTTCACCTTAACCTGAGTAAATCAAAATAAAAAGAAGAAACTGCACCATTCAGTGTTTTAGAGCTAATAAGAGCTGATCTCAATTAAAAGCCTTTTCAGAAATCAAGGAATGAATAAAAAGATTTCAAGGAAGTACTTCACAATGTGAATATCTGGTTGTTTTAAAACATCAAGTGCAATTAACTTAATTTAGTTCTTCATTTATAATCCTTTTAACCATAGACGTCAAAGACAGCTTTACAAAAAGCAGAGTTTAGACCCACAGTGGCAAAGAAAAACTCTTTGGGTTGTCTGATATCAAATGGAAAATCTATCTAACTATATTGACTCATGTTGTGTACATCGGTTATATAACTAAAACTTCTGTGTGTATTCTGTAACAAACACAACACAAAACTCTTTGAAGAGATGTTCCGGTACCAGTTCCAGCACCACACACTTAGATGTTCCTCCACCTCAGCATCACTGTACTGGTCTTCCTCAGCAGAACCCAGTCCCACCAGAGTGCAGTAACTCCCTCCATCATTTAGTCACCCAGTGACGATGTGCCTCCAAGGACCTCCCACTGAGGACTGATTTTAAATCTATTTTGTTTATAATATATTTTGTTACTTGAGTTATTACCAACTTAAATAATATTATTGATTTAAATGTTAATATTTACTTAATTTTATTATTACTATAATATACATTTAAGTATTTACTTAATTAACATCTAGGCGCCACCCATGGAGGGACGGGTCCCTTTTTGAGTCTTGGTCCTCCCAATATTTCTTTCTTCTATATTCAGGGAGTTTTTCCTTTCCACTATCGCCCTAGGCTTGATCAATTTGGGATTGGCTTTTTAAGATAATATAACATTATAAAGCTGCTTTAAGACAATATTCCGTTGTAAAAAGCGCTATATAAATACATTTTGATTTTTTTGAATTGATTGATTGATTGATCAGTGTCACTGCAGTACTGAGAAAATGTCCACCACCCAAATAGTACCTGATCTGTGGGGGTCCTGACCATTAGAGAACAAAAGAAAGGGGACAAACAAAGCATGTAGAGAAAGTCTGTAATTTCAAAACTTCAAAATGCTTTTGTTTGGTAAGTGGAACTGATAACTGATAGTGAGTGTAGAATAAATCACTTAATCACTGCAAATAAATAAAAACGAAGCACACACACGCACACACACACACACACACGTTCTGCTCTTCAGTAGGTTCATATCTAATTCAGACTAAGAAGTGGAAGATGGTCCTCTAACTCCAGCATTAATTAGAATGCAGATCAACTCCAAATAAGGAAATGTAGAATAGGAAGCAGTCAAGTTGGACAAAGTGAGGCCACTTTTCACTGCACAAGTGTGTGTGTGTGTGTATACACATTATTACTGTGTGAAGGATGAGTGTGTGGGTGTATGTCATTCATTTGACCGATGAAAAGTGAGAGACATGAGTACAAGCATTGTAAAGACTCCAAGGACATCTGCAGAACATGGCTTTATGAGAACGTTCCTCAATGCGTTTCTTCGTCAATAGGAAAGTGCTCGAAGAATGTGACATGGACAAGGTGACGTTGATTACAGGCTTGATTTTATAAAGAAGTGTTCCTGCACTCTGAATAGTTTCTGCGCCCTTCCGGAAAGACAAAACCTACATAGCTCTCACTTCCTGAGCCAACACACACCTCTAAAAAAGGCAAAAGCAACACACTTTCTATCACTCTCTCCAAATGCACATTCTTGTAACATAACACACACCTACATCTTCTCACGACACCCTCTTCAAACTTCTGAGGGGCTTTACACGTCCTCTTCTCATCCCGTTCGACCCCATTACATCACAGCCAGCCTCTTAATGTTTGACACCAAGCAGAAACAGCGAGCACAGTCAGTAGAATAAGAAGAATGCACAGCATTAATATTTTACTAATATGCCAAGAGAACATGATGTGAAGGCATCAGATTTAATGAGAGCAGGTAAAACGTGTTCTGAACAAAAAGGGTGGAGAGAGAGGATCAAGCTGACACTGTGTGTGTGTGTGTGTGTGTTTGTGTACAGCAGCAAAAATACAATACATCAAAAGTTTTGGCACCCCCGGTCAAGTGACTGGACGATATAAAGATAAATAAAGCATTTTCAACACCAGGGTACAGATTCCTTTCATATTCCAAAATCATGCGTTAGGTCAAGTGGCATTTCTAAACTGTACCAGTGAGTGGGCTCATGCTCTGTAATGGACTAGCTCCACACCCTGCACTCTGACCCTAACCAGCACAAACGGGGTAAAATAGAATGCTTTGCTTTTTTGCAAATAAATAATAATTTTATTTAGAAATGTATAAAAATACAATTACTTGTTAAAACAAAATAATGAAAGTCATTTTTTTGCTATTATTATTTTCCTATAATTTCAAATTTTTTCTATTATGAAATAATAATTGTTTTAATAATTAAGGTAATATTTAATAATTAATTAACTTAATATTCTACACAATTAGTTATGATTATTAATAATAATTCTTATTAACTAATGAATTAACTTTTTTAACAACAACACCAACAACAATAATAATACATTTTAGATTTTTGATTTAGATGTTTTATCCTCACTTGTCATGTGAGGTTTGCGGGGAATAAGTAAAAAAAAAAAGTAAAATAAAAAAAAATAATAATAAAAAGCAAAACAAGGCATAATCAAATAAAACAAATCATCACCACCACAGCAATGATGAGCTTTGATGAGCTTCAGACACATTGTTTCGATTATTCTGTAAATCACAGTTTTGCTTGAAAAAATAAATATTTGAATGTTTAAAGTCATAGCCTATATAGCTGCGTTCATATATAATTATTACATTTATGTCATTTAGCAGACGCCCTTATCCAGAGCGACTTACAATTAATACAGTCTTACAATCCAAGCAGTTGTGGGTCAAGGGCCTTGCTCAGGGACCCAACTGTGGCAGGGGTGGGATTTGAACTCGGGACCTTCTGGTCCATAATCGAATACCTTAACCACTAGGCCACCACAAATGCTGCAGATTAATTAAATAAACAAAAGCTTACTTGGCTTATGAGGAATTGGGACTTTCTCTCCTATTGCCCCCTGCCTGTGACTTTCTTTTTTCGCACTGTATTTAAAAGCAACAGAACAAACCTACACTTTTTACTTCCTTCTATCCTAATATCACTATTAGGGTACAATTTGAGACACAGTCCATCATTCAGTTTTACTCGGAGAAACCCTAGAGGATGATCACCCTTGTATGCATGCAGACTTGAGATGAAATATCCAGACCCAGGCTGAACTCGACCCTTATGCAAAGGCAAACGCATCCGGCCAGCCATACACATCGACGACCAACACAACACATACATGTCTGTGTAAAATGATGGCAGGGCATTAAGGAGCCCTGCTACTTGTGTCCCTACACTGGTCCCATTAGTTAGGAGGTCGCCCGTGATACATCTTCATCTGGGAGCTGGAGTGCAGTGCAGGGGAACGCTATTCCCACCGGAGCAGGAGATGTAAGAGCACTGTCACAGAATGAGGGTCACAACACACAGCAAAATAAAGAGGAAAATACCCCTAATCCATCAGCAGCCCTGCTCTACTGAAAGAAAGAGAGAGTGAGAGCAGAGAGCAGAGGTAGATGTTAGATATTAACGGATGCCACCAACATCCGCTATATTTAGTATAAAAGGGTAGTCAGAATTAATACACTATTAAGATGCTGCTGCTTAATGTCAATTCAATAAGACAATAATATGCTGCCTTATCACATTATAAATTGCCTTATCACATTATACCATGAAAATAAAAAGAAAATTTCTGACTTTCTCAAACTGTATTTATACTTTATAGCACTCATAATCTAAATTAAAATACAATCTAATCTGGTTAATGGGACTACATCGGGACGCAATGGTTTTGGTCCTAATAACCGGCTGGTCCGATTAAATGAACATGCCATATGTTACAAGACGAGACGCTATGTAACATATTAAATGTTTATTAAACCTTAATTGTACGATTTACACGAATAGCGAACGTACAAACAAGAACTACTGTTGCTTACGAACTTTGTTCATTGATAAATAAATTTGCAAACAAGTTTTTCGAAACGATCTACAACACAATGTATAGGTACTCAGCATAATACTGTAAAAAAC
>JAUZSU010152560.1:0-14461 GCA_034780255.1 Parotocinclus maculicauda
CGGAATTTTGGTCCAAATAAGCAAATAACATTACACGTATATAATAGGATTTGATTCGGTACTTTAGGATTTGGTCCAAATAAGTGGCTGGTCCCATTAACAGGTGGTCCTATTAACCGGAATCGACTGTACTACAAAAAACAACATTTTGCATCCTGTTAGGCAATATATACTGCTTACAAAAGTCAATAAAATGTCCCCTAATTTTTGTGAGCCCTGTAGGAACATTTCATTTGGCAGAAATCACGTTGTAGGAAGCTAAAATTTAGCCGTGTTTTTTTTTCTTGAAATTCCATTTTTCCCTCTTAAATATCATTGAAGTTTCATGGTTGATTCACTGGGCCCCAACAACAACACAACTGGATTTGAGAATGCCTCTGGCTTACCTCGTGTTGTGTTTGTGTTGCATACTTCAGATGGTGACTTTTGTTATAAGATCAATTAAGGTTTTCCGTCCTTTTCTGTGGATCCTTGGCAGTATTTTGATGTTTCTGTTATTGATGCTGGAATAGCGAGCGCTGATTGTGAATGTTACCGTTTGGGGTTTGGTTCCAGATGGTTTTTGCATTAAGCTGTGCAAAAATGCTATCTTTGACAGTCATTTTTTGTTTCAGTGTTATGCCTGAACATGAACATATTTATTTATTAATTTTACAAAGGCCTGACTCTAGTGTCACAGCTAAAGACTTTAACCTTAGCAGTTATCAGTTAGTTAGCAGTTAATTACCTGTTAAACACAAATGCATAAACCAAAGAAAGACAGAGAGATTGGGATTTCAAAACATGCGTTAATGCGTTATTTCCCATATTCTATAGTCATACCTGACAGTATCATCAGTATTTCTGTGCTTGTTAGTACTACCATCTATCCTAACAATACTACAGTAAGCAACTATGCTTCCTTTAGCAAAGAACAAAATCCTCTGTCCTGCATCACATTCATTCATTCATTCATTCATTCATTCCTTTTCTTGCTTGCATAATCCTGGTCCGGTGAACAGAAGTCATTTTTATAAGAAAAATAGCAGCTTCTTTCTCAGGGATTAGTCTTGGTGCATTACAGTCAACAAGGAGGTGGGTTAACAGGAAAAACAGACATTCTCTAAACAACAAGACATCCAAAGTGAGGTTACTGGCACATTCCAGAAAAATATTTGCCAAACAAAGTCCAATAAGTATACTATGTGAATATTAACAAAACTGTATTTTCATTTAATAGAAACTATACAAACATACATTGTGCTTCCTTGTGTCCACGTGGGCTCTTTATCTATTTACGTTATTTGGAGTCCTTCGTACCTTCACTTCTTTATAGTAAGTGCCCCTGATTTGGAACTGAGTATTGAGAACATGTTGCTCAAATATATAGGCAGCACATTCCAGTAGTAAGTCCCAGCACTAACTGTGCTGCATATTATAGAGCTCTTGGTGCTAATTTTACTCTAGCAGACCCATATTTAGCAAGTGGACCGCAGAGACTTTGAATAACTAAAGTTACTGCACTGAAGTTGCTGCACTGGCTTCACAGAAACAGCACGGCAGATCCTTTCAGCCACCATCTTTATTTCTTTGATAGCATTTACATATTTATATAACTATATATATATATATATATATATATCAGAAAAAATAGGGTATACATCAAAATGAAAAGAAAAAATAGAGAAGTGACAAAAAGAAGCATTTGATCTTTTTTGATTAAATAAGAAAATCGGAAAAACAAACGATAAGTCAGAGAAAGTCTTTCGATAATACAAATGAGATGTAAAAAAAATCTTGAAAATGATGAATTATTGAAAATGCACAATATGAAAGGCTGAAAGTGCTGAAGTATCTAAACATTCCCTGATCTTAAAAGTGCAGATACTGCAATTCCCAGTCCTTGCAACACAATTCCTCTGCAACACAATTTGTCTGAATGCAAAGCTTGGAGTTGGTCAAAGACAAACAACAGTGGCAACAGAACTTGGAACTTCCAAAAGCGTGATTAGCAGACTGTGGAATTGCTTTCAAGAGACTGGAACAGTACCAAGAAGACTAGGGCAGGGTCACCCATCTGCCACAACAGCAAGAGATGACCGCCACTTGACCTTTATTGGCAAGAAGGAGCAGGGTCAGCAATGCAGTTACGGGGACAGTTTCTTGCTGCCACTAGATGACGGATATGCATCCAGAACATATGAAATCGACTCCATAGTGTTTGACTGCATAAAACAATTTTTTGACCCCCTGTTTATAGGTTAAATGTTAAATGGTAAAAAAATAAAATATTAATTTGTATTTCTTGTTATAATTTAATATAATTGTTAAAGCGAACGGACATGGAATGTATGGTCATTACAAGGTGGTTATCTGTACAGTGACTAAAAAGCTGGACTACTTGTGCATTTTGTAAACAGCATGTCTGAGGTATCCAAATCCAGAGTAACACATTGCTTCCCAATTTTAAACCTATGACATACTATATAATGCAGGTAAAAATGACTTTTTGCATTAATATACACGATATTTATAAAATTAAGATTTTATAATCCTTGCAACACTCAAGGCTGTCATAACGAGTACTAAACAGGCGTGCATTGTGCCAAACTACATAATCAGGACAGGATGGGTAAGGGACTTGTGTACAATGGTTCAACTGTATTCTCTGTATCTCACTATTGGCAACCATCTCAGTAATGAGAATGGCATGCAGGCTATAAAATAGTATTCGCGTACCAGCGTTTGTGCTATTTATTAATTTAGTGACTCCAACAATGAACCAGTGTGGCAAGTTGGTGTTCGAATTGAATACTGTGAATAGCGTAGAATTATTTAAAAGCACTCAATAGATGCGAAAGAATTCTGTCTAGAAATCTATGTATCCACTAATATTGTACTTAATACAGACAAGGCAAAACATTTTTAACACGCACGAGAAGTGAATTACACTGATTATCTCACGACAACTGTGCACGTCAAGGTCTGGAAAGTATGAAACAGTAAGCAAAAAGTTATTGTAATTGATGTGCTGGATGTGGAAGAAATGGGCAGGTGTTAAAAGGGGTCTGAGATGTGTATTGTCTACAGTAATATCTTAATTGTTGTTTTAACATTCTGTGAGCTGACACGATCAGGTATGTCGCTCACTTTGCAAAAGGAAAAAAAAAAAGCACATTCACTATGCCATGTGTAGCCAGTTAGGATAGACTACTACACATACAGTGTGCTACAGTCATAACTTAAGCTAGCATTCTAGTTAAAACTAAAATAACTAAAGCTAAAAAAAAGTGATTAAAGAGTGATTAGCTCTACGTTGTAAGCTTCATTCCTGGTTTTTGTTGTTTTGGTTTTAAAAAGACGCATGTTGGCACAAAAAATGTCAATCGGCTATCAACTATGTCAGAAATCAGTTAATTTACTTAACCATCTGCAAACTAATCACAGTGACAAATATGTAGATTAAGATAAATTTTGATTTAGCGTAATCATTCTGCAAAATAAAAGTACCTTACGACAACAAAAGCAACAGATGAAAGGAGATGCACCAATTACACTGCAAAACACATGGTGCCAGGTGATATGGGATACTTTAGACCCAGTATATATACTGACAAAGTTCTGTCTAATTATCGTTATCAACGAAATCCCAGAACATATTGAGACATAATTTGTTGTCTATATTGCACACTAGGTGGAAGGATCTAGGAGACAAATACCTGATTGTGAAGGTCAGACAACTGGATTTTTGCACCTCTAAACCAACAAAATTATTGGTGTGCTCCCATTTAGCAGTGGTGAACATGTATGCACTGTGGTATAATATTATGTTATCTTAAAAGGCCAATCCCAAATTGAGCAAGCCTGGGGCAGCAGTGGAAAGGAAAAACTCTCTGAATGTTGAAGGAAGAGACCCTGGGAGGACCAAGACACAAAAAGGGACCCATCCTCCTTGGGTGACCTAGGTGTTAATTGAAATAATTAAGTTTGAGTAATAGTAAAATGTAAATAATACAATTTAAAGGAATAATACAATTTAAATAAGTAGTAATTTTTTTTATTAAATAACTAAATAGATTTTAGTAATTTAATAATTTAATAATTTAGAAATTAGTCCTCGGCGGTAAGTTATTGGAGGCACATCGTCTCCTAGTAACTAAATGATGGAGGGAGTTACTGCACTCTGGTGGGGCCTGGGGATGGTAGGACTGGGTTCTGTTGATGAAGACCAGGAGAGTTATGCTAAGGTGGAGGAGCATCTAAGTGTGTGGTGCTGGAACTGGTACCGGAACATCAGCTCGGAGAGAAAAGAGAAAATGTAGTTACTTATGGGTTAGGAGCACAGAGTCTATTAACAATCACTGATGCCAGGTGCAGCATGAAATTCAGGCATACATAAGGCAAAACTGAGCCTATGTGTGTTCACGATTAACCTGGGAAGTGTGGGAGTTGCTGTGGAAAGAAGTCACCTAGCTTACTAAACTGAACAAATCTGCTGCTAATGTCTTGGTTTCATATACTATAGGCTACCTACATAGGTCACAAAGAGTACAGGTTTTGATGGGTTGGAGCTGTTTTGATTGTACACAGAGGACCAACAGCTAATTAAGCTCCGACCCAGTCATCTGGCCATAATCACTTGCTTCTCATTAAAGTTGCTCAGGTCTTTACACCTGAACAATTCCTCATTTACTGTCTATTATATCCCTGGGATGAACATTATCGTAACAGGATAATCAACTTTGTGTGCGATTTTAACGCGTTGGCCACACGTTGGCTGAAACACTAAAAGTGATTCAAAGTCACTCAACTGGATCCGTATTTAGGTGATGTACAGTAGATCAGATTTGAAAGTTTGAACTTGCACTTGCAGCCTGTAAGCACGTACACAATCAACTGGGAGGCAGATAAAGCAAATCCTGGATCAGCCTTTTTTGCCAGATATTTCCGAGCTCTGGAATCCATGCAGCCATGATAGGAAAACTTCACATCTTTTTCTGCTAGCGGAGCTTTGTAGCAGGGGGTGAAATGAGACCTCTGCAGGGAGTGCAGCACCCCTGAGAAGTCAGAATCGCTCAGAAGCCTGACATTTGGTGCATGTCATAGATGATGCTCCACATACATATTAATAATCGACCAAGGTGAGCCTTCGCATTTCAATCATCCCAAAGCTACTCAGGCAATTCATGCAGGGTTGCCCTGGCAACTGGTAGCCAATAGCCAGCCTTTAATCTATATGTTTCACATATATTGATTTTTGTTTAGTATCTAGATATCGTAACATGACACAGACAGCGTATATCTGTAGCAAAGCTTAGTGAGGGGTTTGAAGGATGCTGTACAGGCCTCAGCTTGCATGAGGGATTGCGACACACATTCCTCTGGAGATATGTTTCTCTTCGCTGTCTATCCCTCTCACACATGTACACATAGAAGTCACACAACAGTGCACTCAGCTTGAAGGCCTGCAGCACATATGGTAGATGCATCTTTATCCACATTAAATGATTAAGGAGCTCTCGATCTCTTGCTTACTCTCTCTTTTATGCTCACACACACACACACACACACACACACACACACACACACACACACACACAGAGAAACAGCCTTTTGCCAGGGGTAAGCTGGTACATTCATTCTACTGTGGCTGACAGCTCAGCAGATATGATTGCGTTTATGTTCTTGAACACAGCAGGTAGAGACATTAGGAATAAATTCACTGTTGTCATAAACATTTCTATCTCCGCAGGGTTTCCCTTCTGAAAAAAAGTGAAATTGTGTTGTTAGCATTATTAAGGCATGTAAAGTTTACATCCAGTATGTGTTTTATATATGAATACATGGAGTGATTTCAAAGTATCATGTTTAAGAGAAAAACAGAAATACTTCTGAAATACGTTAATTTCCAGAGGGCAATCACCACTTGTTCAGTGTGTGTTAGATAGGAGATTAGCATGTTTGTGCATGCACAGCACATTCAAGAGCGATGCAGAGATGACTGGGCGAAAGGGGCTGCCTTGTTTCCACTCATGATTGTGTGTGTCGACATTATGCTATATTTTCAGGTGGAAGGATGACTATGCAAAGCATAAAGAGTTATCATGAAACATCACAGTCTTTAAATACCCATAGCTCTAAACTTATGAGTCTGTACGTTTCTGAGCATTGAAGGGGGTGAAGAGTGAAACAAATCTGTTTCTGATATACTGTAACATCCAATCAGAAGTGGTGTGTGAAATTCATGTTGTTTTTGTTTGTGTGTGTGAAGTGTATACTTCTGAGAGGCTGGCACCAAAACATTTAAAGTCTGGCCATCACACTACCATATGCAACTGCTTTTCCTTCACCCTCATATCACAAAGAAATTCACTAATATGTTTGAACTATGATACACTGTTAAGCTGTTATGCTTATTTATGGTGCTTTACAACTTATAAAGTCATTACGTTTTTCACTATGATAAAACCATAATCTGCACTGGACTGGTGTTTTTGAAATAAAGACCTTGATACTGTTGTGCACTATATATTGTTTATTTATTAAAACTCTGAAAATCCATCATGCTAAAATCACCTGCATAATGATGTGTAAACCTCTTTTTTTCGCCAAGGCCTATCCCTCAGCATGCTCCAAAAATACTCATCAGAATTAGATCTTGGGGATTTGGAGGCCATGTCAACACCTTAAACTCTTTGTCTTCCTCAAACTATTCCTGAACATTTTTTGCTTGATGGCAAGACATTATCCTGATGAAAGAGCGTGTTACCTTAAGGGCATACTGTTACCATGCAGGGGTGTACTTGTTCTGCACAATGTTTAGGTTAGTGTCAAAGAACCATCCACGACCTAAAGTTTTACAGAAGAACATTACCAGGAGCGACGGTCAGTCAGAAGTGCTGTACACTTCACCTGTCAGTGGGTAAAAAGTTATGGGTGAGCGGTGTCAAATAATGATGTTCTTACAGGTAGTCCTTTAATGCAACTGCTGTTGTACAAATAACTGTCCACCGTATTTTGCTGCAGTCAAAGAAAAATCCAGACCTAAGTTACTGAACATGGCATAACCATGGCTTGTTCCAAAATATTTACTCAAGGACATGGCTAGCATGTGGGATTTTTCTTACCTTGTGTTTTCAGAAGATATTAGATTCTATGGCGTGTGTGCAAGTGCCACTGAGCTGCTTCGCTGTACAGTATTTGTGGTAGGATCAGCTTGCTGTGAAAGTCAAGCATGGCTCTGCTGATTTCAAAGCCTGGTGTCATTTTGCTCACCATGCCGTCAATCGCAGGAGCTTCTAAAGCATATGATGGAACAAGGCACAAACTCTATGGAATTCTGTGCAGTGGAAACTGTGTTGTGCTTCTAGTGTATCAGGCGCTATGGGAAAATATACAGTGGTGGCTTGTTTTGTAGCAGGAACTCTGTAGCTCAGGCTGTGGCATACCATGTGTGTGTGTGTGTGTGTGTGTGTGTGTGTGTGTGTGTGTGTGTGTGTGTGTGTGTGTGTGTGTGTGTGTGTGTGTGCGTGTGTGTGTGTGCGTGTTATTTTGCTGACTTGCTAATGAAACACAGGGGTGCCTGCCGTTTCCAGTGTTAGACTGTGAACTCAGCATAACCTGCTCTGTTACACTAAACTGTAAATCCCTCACCCTGCTGTAAGGCTGAGAGGATCTCCACGTATGTCAAATTGTACGATGTTTCCCAAAAAAATATTATAACCATTGCAGGCTTTGTAACAATATGCTATATGGATCACAATGTTTATATTTGTGAATTGTTTGTAGGCAAGCATTAACAATATAGTGCAGCCATATAATAGAAAAAATACATTGTGTACATGTACATTTTCAAGAACTACAGAAAAGGATGTAACAAGGAAAAAGATAGAGATGACATTACCTTCTCTTTAGCTTCAGCGTGTTACAAGAAATGTTCAAAATAAAAAGCACGAACATGTCATGATACCCATAATGCTAATGTTATATATATGTAATGGTTATAATAATATTTCAGCACATCAGAATCAAAATGTAATATTGTAGTGTACTGTATAAATATGTGTGTGTGTGTACTGGAATATCTGGGATCACAGATATGTGTGCATACCTGAGCATACCCTGTTTTGTTTATCCTTTTTGTCTGGCAGCTGGGAATGTGAAAATCAGTATGTGAATGTGTGTGTGTGTTTTTAATCGAAAAACCAAAAGAGCTTAAATAATTGCTTTAGCTTACTGAGGTAAATGTTAAGAGCAGGTGTAGGTGTAGCACTAATGAGCTGCAGTAGTACTTCATTGTCATTCATGTCAATAGACCGTCCTCATAAGGATAGCGAGACAAATGTGTGTGTGCATATATGTGTGTGTGTGTGTGTGTGTGTGTGTGTGTGTGTGTGTGTGTGTGTGTGTATGTGTGTGTCAGATTGTACCATCGCACCGTAAATCGCTGGGCTGATGTGTATGGTAGCAGTGTTAACAGCAGCTCATCAATCATGACTAGCCCGTCTCTGAGTAAGCTACATGTGTAAGGTTTGTGCTGTAAGAGTGAACACTCACTGTGCTTCACTTATCCCTCGATGGGCCAGTCAATATAGTAGAGAGAGAGAGAGAGTTAGTTGTATATTCATCCACATTTGAAAAGCAGGGCGGTTTGCAGGGAGATGAGGGTGCGAATGCAAATGTAAAAAGCGAGATTAAGTGCGAGAGAGAGAGAGAGACAGAGACAGAGAGAGACAGAGACAGAGATAGAAAGAGAGGAAAAGGGAATGACAGCATATTAGAAGTAGCATATAGAGATTAGAACGGACACTAGAGAACTTCTGGATGTGCATGAGCTAAACAACAAACAAGGTGACACTTGAGGATGTTAGTATTTGGTTCATTTTGTGATCAATGCAAGAAAAGCAACAGGGGTAACGGTTTATTTACAAAACCTTTTCTACCGTTTTTGTTGCTGCAGAGTGTCTACACTGCTTACACTGGTATTATTAGCTTGGGCCGTGTTAAGAAATTGATACAGCAATATATCTCAATATTTATGTTTGTGAAATAATATATTTTCAAGAGACAAAAATCACATTTTAACTGGGGTGTTAACTATGCTCCCACTACAGTTTTGTGAGTTTGTATCAACTGTTTTTATATTTTCAGTGAACTATGTGAAATATCGCAGTATATCGTAATGTGCATCATATAGCAATGTATCATGATAAAATTGTATTGTGACCCATGTATTGTGACGCATATCATACTGTGAAGTCCATTCCAATTCCAATACACCTATTATTAGATATGTTTATATATTAGCTACATGTGTACTTTTTCTGAAAGTTCAATGAAAATTATGCAAGCATATGTTTCATGATTAAAAGCAAAACACAGTATATGGTATGTCTGCTTATTTACTTGACATATTTACTTGAATGAAACAAGCAATGAATCAATGATTTATAGCAGTCATGTTACACGAATGTTCCTTCCTAAACGTATTTTTTATCCCGACTACAAACCATAATCTTTAGACACCTGTACGTTTAAGATGAAGTAGGTAAATTTGTACCAGTCACAGTGTTTTTACTAAAATACAGTGTCATCGTGTAGTGGATGAACATATACTGTGGCCCTTTTTTACAAGTTTTATAAGATGCCTCACTAACTAGCAAACCCTTTTTTTTATTAAACAGACTTTTTTTTAACTGAAACATTTTTTCACTTTAATATCAGTCTCTCTAGTGATGTAAGAAGTTTTTTTTAAACTTGCTATCACATAATCATACTGTACTACATAACCATACAGTAGAAAATAGAAATTTAGTAGTACATTTATTACTTTTCAATAATTCATTACTATTATTTTCATTACAACATGATGAAAACAACAATACATTTTTAATGTTTTAATTTTATGAGATACTTTAGTAAAGTAACAACCATCTGATCAACGTCTGTTTGCTTTAATGTCTGAGATCTTAAGAATTATAATAGGGAAAAAAATGTCTTGTGTTTGCTATTTAACAGTGAAGGAATTCATATTGACTGTGTGCTCATGTAAACCCCCACATGTGTCATATGAGTAAATCTGTGTGTGTGTGTGTGTGTGTGTGTGTGTGTGTGTGTGTGTCCCTCTCATTTGCAATACTTAATCTGTGCTGTGGCAGTGGGAGGCAATGGTACTCTGTTTGCTGCAGTTACAAAGACCTGCAAATCCATGTGAAGGTTAACTGTTTCTCTCTGAATTAAAGCAACACTATGCGTAATGTATGCACCTCTCTGGTGCTATTCAATTTTGTAATAAAGGATTACTACGGATAAAAGGAACAATCCAGAGACTTATTTAATGCCTGGTGTGATGAAGCTGAACCATTTTGAAGGCGGTAACGTGTGTGCCAAGATAGGTTTGTAAGGTAGCAGTGTAATCATAATTGACTGGGTTCTAATAAACTGAGGGAGTCATGCATAATTAATGTGATTTATTTGCACCTACTTGCGAGTAGCGGAGGTTGATTCAGTGTGACCTCCATCATCACCTAAACACCCATACACAAACAGTGCAACATTATGCTGTTGGAAATGTCTAATTTGCAGGCTGTCAATGTTTTCTCTCTCTTGTTGACCTTTTCTGGGATGGAAGCACGGTGTGATTGGGGATTTCAAAACAGACTGTGTGTTTTGGAGAGAGATAGATTGCTAATTCTGGAATTTGGAAGCTGAGTTAAAATAAGCCAACCGAACTGAGCAAGCATTTGGAATCCATTTCACATTGCTGAAATAGCCTGACCTTTTGAAGAGGCATTGTCCCTTTCTCATCAGTGCTGATGGATTAATGTTAGCCCAACATTAAACTGATGCTGGATTTTTCTTTTCTGTACCAGTGTGCGACCTTTCTGTGCCTGATGGCTTTTTGCAGTGGCAACCTCAGGATTAAGCTACAGGATAATGGAAGGTCTCTGCACCTTATTACCACAACCGCAAAACCTAGTGATTTACGGTCAACAAAAGATCTTAGTGTGATAAAAAATTGATTCAGGAAGATGGGATTTTCGTTTATATGAGATCAAGTTTCTTGGTGAAGTGTTTGTTAGGAAATGGGCGATTGGAGTCTCTCGCTTTTTACCTTAAAGTAGGAGTGTGCAATATAAGAATAAACCATTCAATAAAATAAAATACTCAATCTACAATATAAATGTTTAAATCTATGACAAGCTCTATATTAATTCAGCATAGTTTCACTTTTAACTTAATTTTTCATACATTTGTTGACAAACTGGCAATAACAAAAAGAAATGAAAGTATATTTACAAATGTTACTGGCTAAAGAATGCAAACAATATATTGGGTTCATAATGTCTGCAATAAAATAAATGCCCAAAGTAACACACCTTGTATCACCTATAGCAGCTGTGAAACCCCTGTGCATAGAGAACATACTCAAAGTGACACAACATTTTGAGGATTGCAGGTGGCATTGAGTTGCTTTGTAGATTAATATGTGTTGTAAAGTGAAAACATGGTCATGGTCACACTGGTAAAACAGATGGCTGATAACTGCTGTACTCCATCAATGAACTGAAATGATAGTGTTCAGGTAAAAGCACCACTTATTTGAGTCTGTAATTTAGGAGCATCTGCTGCACTGCCCCTTCTGTAGAGCCGTGGATGACTAGATCTGTATGCATGAAACAAAGGGGGTCAGTATAGAAGCTTGTAAGCAGACCCACAAGAGGGTTATAGGCTGGTCACTGGTTTGCTGCTTCCTGTCCTGGGAACAGTTTTTAATTGATCACTGTCAGTTTGTGGTCCAATTGTAAAGCTACAAAAACACTAGTTATGCAAGGATGTTCTACAGAAAGAACTCTTCTTTAGAGTGATAGGTTACGAGGATTATTTCTGTCCTGCATACATTTAATTTACTGAACCAGCAACATCCATCAGAAAACTCTAGATCAAGTACATATAGAGGAGGAAAAAGGTCATTGTGATGAATAGGTTTGCAGTGGGGAGTTTAGTGTGTTACATGCATGTTAGTCGAGAGGTGAACATCATGGGCAAAGGCCAGTCAGGTCTGTTTAAGGAAGTAAAAGGATGAACTATCAGTCTTATCCTATGCTTTGATCGTGATTTTTATACATACCAACAGAACTGGTTTTAAACCAAGAGAGCAATCAAACTACATGTATTATTAGAGAAAAAGAGAAAAAGAAAGTGGGTGCAGTTGCAGAAAGAGGACTTATCAAAAAGAAAAGAATTTCAGAAGAAATGTGTGAGAAAAAAGGTAACAAAAGCTGGAAGTCAACTTGGGGGCTACTTGTTGTCCGTTTTGTTTTTTTTGCCTCAGCCTGTGTGATGCAGCTTAATTTGTCTACAGGAATATTAGTGTAAATATTGTGAATATTTAATAAAATACTAGAACACTAGCACTAGAATTGCTCGTGCTAATTTGTTTAGCATATGCCTATTAAGCAATTAGTATTGTGTTAATACTGGTTTGTAGACATGCTAAAAAACACCACTGCATGTGTGCTGTCTGTATATTTTCCTCAAACCAGTCCATGTCACTTTTACCTGCCTTTTGCAGTGATGTCAATTCATTTATCTCTTCCGAATATTCAGCTCTGCTTTCTCATAAAACCAAAATAATGTCAACTGAATTTCAGCAGAATGTACACTCCAATGTCAGCAGGTTTTGGCTTTAGTGAGAGTATGGAAAGCTGTTCAGCAGACTCCTGGATCACCATGTTGGAATGCATCCATGCTTTCCATCTCTCTCTCCTTTCCTCTCTGCATATCTGAGCTTAGATGCTTGAACTCTTTGCAGACACTTGCATTTCCCACCAGCCACACTGGAACTGAGCCAAACCTGCATCCAATGAACAGCAGCTTTAATACAAATGGAACCATGGCCAATTGTAGAGAGACATAATGCAACCGGAAGTCTTTTTGGAAAAGGGCATGTATGCTTTTATCTGATTTTTTTCAAACCAGGCTTTCTGAGCTGTATCCATGCACAGAGGCACACAGAGTAACACTGAGAAGTAGCCTCCAGTCCATAAAGGTGAAAGTTTGCAAACCCTTGACCTAAAACATCACTACACATGTTCTAAAAGTAGATAGTTAATTACATGAATGAAAAAAATATATTAAGCATAGGGCAGCACGGTGGTTTGGTGGGTAGCACCACTGCCTCATTGCAAAAAGGTCCCAGGTTCAAAGTCCTTTCTGTGTGCAGTCTGCATGTCCTCCCTGTGTCTGCGTGGGTTTACTCCGGGTACTCCGGTTTCCTCCCACAGTTAAAGCATGTTAGGGTAATTGCTGTCTCTAAAGTGTATTACTGTGTGTGTTCCCTACAATGGATTGACCGCAACCCTGTATGGATTAAGCGCAAGATAATGGATAGATATTAAGCATAATAATTTTGGTATCCTGGAAAATAATCACATATTACATTACATTTTGTAGCTCTGGGATTATTAGTTAATTTGATGGTGACACAGTCAGGTGTTTTTAATCATGTCTTAACAGTGTGTTTAAAGAACAAGGATCTATGAAAGTCTAATCTTTACATGTTTATGGTAGTGTGTCAGATTTTTGAGGGTCTCTGTAAACGAGTTGTTTATGCTCATTAAGTTGGAAAAGGTTAGAAGATCTTATCTATGAAGAAAGGGAACAGTGCTGCATTTCAGAGTAACAACCGTATCCATCTGTGAAACAGGTTGGTAGTAGCATCAAGGTTTGGGCCTGTTTTGCCATGGGCCAGAACTGATTGCAGTCAAATTTATTTTAAATATTACCATCAAATTCTAAAGTAAAATTATCTGTCAATGAACTGAACATTGAAAGAAAGTGAATGAAGCCCATGACTCTAAGCCAACAAGTTGTCCTACCAAAGAATGGTTAAAGAAAAACATTTTATTTTTTTGCCAAATCAAAATCCTTTTCTTAATCCAGTAAAACATGTTGTAGAAGAATCTGAAGTGAGCAGTTTATATGAGGAAACCCACCAACATCCGAGAACTGAAGCTATTCTCTATGCTGTAATAGGCTCAACTCCTCCAAGCAATTGTGGCTGCTGGCTTCACTTCAGATGCCATTGTACTCCAAATATTAAAACCTGTATGTTGCTTAAGACCCATTAAGGGAATTAAAACAAAACACAACATATGTGCACTATTTAGGTATATGATTACTAACTATAGCCATTTTTATGCATAATTGGTCAACTACCCTCAATCCCATCCATTAGTCAAAATAATCACAATAGGTTAATTACTGATATGATATCATTTGGGTGGTGGGACTTGCATTGTATGTGTGGCTGTATTATCAGGAGCAGCAGCAAGGCATAAAGATGGCTAACTGTGCATGGAAGAAAATGGGATTATAGGATCTGTCATTTTGTCAGTACCAGCTATGTATACAGTGCATCCGGAAAGTATTCACAGCGCTTCACTTTTTCCACATTTTGTTACGTTACAGCCTTATTCCA
>JAUZSU010152570.1:0-14461 GCA_034780255.1 Parotocinclus maculicauda
AATTTGGAATAAGGTTGTAACGTAACAAAATGTGGAAAAAGTGAAGCGCTGTGAATACTTTCCGGATGCACTGTATAAATCAATCACAGTTACTTTAATTTGTTACAGTAATAAGGTACAGTTAATTTGATAATTAAGGTATTATAGTACTGACAATAAGGTTAAGAGTTCACCTCTGCACTGCCAACCTACCCACTTGTAAACTCTTAATATTAGATTAAGGTTGCTTTAAAACAACTACTCCCAAGATGGTTTAAGTTTATTACTCTTAAAACTGATTTTAGTTTAGGTAAACTGTACATAAGTTTTCTAGGTGGGTCAGTTATGTGATCAGTGCTCGTTAGCAGTCAGGTCACATACTAGATAATAGGTTTCAAGCCCAGGCCTTACAGGGACACAGGCAGTGGGGTATAAACTAGCTGAATTGTGTGATGCAGCTGGCAGGCCAGGTTGTTGTTGACTGAGAGAGCTGTTCATGCTTACAGAACGAGGGGGCCTTCAGCACCAAGAAAGGCGTAGTTGTGGATACGCTTCAGCTGTTGGTTTCCCATGAGAATCCTGGGGGATGGGGGGCAGGTGGTGTCAGAGATGGAGATTTTATAGTGAAGTTGCAATATAAAAATTACATAAGCAGACTTACAGTTTGTCAATTTTAGTGCCAGTGAAGGCATTTCTGTGTACGTCTGTGATCCCGTTCTTCGTCAGTCTCCTTTTAGATGAGAAATAAGTGATAGCACGGGGTTACCTCAGATGATGTGCCATTCATGAACAAGATCGCAGGAATTCATGATATACTCACAGCTCGGTTATTGTACCACTGGTAAGCCCAAGAAAGGCATAGCTGGGTATCACGTCAATGTGCATGTTATCTTCCAGGTCACTAATGGTAAAACATAATGTTGCTTTTATGTTGCTTTCAGCATCAATTGCTATTTAACAACAGACAAGGTTAAATCAAAACCAAACATACATACTTTAATCAGGCCAAATTAGTGCACTCTATTAACCTTAAGCATGTATTTGGACTGCGGGAGGAAACTGGAGCACCCGGAGTAGGCATACTCCACACACAGGTAAAACTGGGGACAATATAGCTGTGAGCAACTGTGCCATTGTGGGTCAGGCAGCAGCAATTTCATTAGCCCACCACAATGGTGACCCAGTTTCAGGTCTCAGGGGTGATTTCTGTCCAGGTCACAAACAGATGTGATAAGATGTGCCTTAGACAGGGGACAACAGGATCATCTCCTTCACTGCAACAGCAACAAGTCTACAAGAGTCTTGTATCCCATCCAGGGTATGTGCATCCTACGCCTGCATCCTTTGTTGTACAGCATAGATATTTAACCCCATGCAACACTAATTAAAAAAATGTCTAAAAACAAACTTGGTTGTCTGCCCGATTTCCTTGAACATATACTCTAAACCAGTGGACGATGCTGGTCTTTCAAGGAGGGGGAAGCTCAATTTCGGCCTACATCATAAAATGATTCATCATTTTGCTGTCAATCAAAAAGGGATTCAGCCTCAGACAGATCATCCAATCATTATGCAGAAGCTGAGCGTCCGGGCCAGCCGAGGCCAGCCCACTGCCCCATAGACCCCCAGAGACGCTGAGCGTCCGATGGGCGGGACAAAACCCAGCATTTATCCAATGGCTCGTCTCGTTTCGCAGCATTCTTTGCTTCGCTATTGAACTCTGTAGACGCTCAGCCTGTGTAAAGCACTGTGAAGCTGCGGGAATGATTGAGAGGAAAACCGCGTCGTTACCAGAGATAAGAAGCTGATTCTGAACAAAAGTTGAGTGCGTTGAAGCGCATATTTAGTCAATGACATGTACACACAACAGTATATATTTGATCACTTATTTCTTGACATTTTAGGGAAAGCTGAGCTTCCCTTGCAGTCTTAGAGCAATCGCCACTGCTACAGACATAGAAATGGTACGTTTTAAGGAAAGCTCATTGTGGGACCGGATTTAAGTGGTTATAACTCTGCAGCAAGGCTGAATTTCAGGAAAAATACTTTAGATACAGTATTAGGGGACCACTAAGGCCCAAATGGCAACATAAAAAGCCATGTCATGGGACCTTTAACACAACTTAACTCACAACGTAAATTGCATTACATTGTGTAGAACTTCCTTTTCCTTAGGCGTAATGCAGTCGATTAGTCAGTACATGTGTAATGTTTAAAATGTGCTTCGTCAGCAAACAGCTTTTAGCTGTTTCATATACATTTATAGTATTTGTCATGCACCCTGGGTGGCACGGGAACAGTGATTGGCGTTGCCTTACAACTACAGAGGTAGAGTGTGTGTCTTAGCCTGGATGCTGAATGTGGGGAATAGGGATGTGTGATATTGACTAAATATGCTCTATTAGGATTTTCTGGGATTTTGTTGATAACAAGAATTAGATGATACTTTGCATCCTTCAATCCTTTCCATTTGTTTGGAAAAATCTTACATTGTACTACCTTGCTCTTGTTAACATGATTCGTTGTTGCCTGTTAATGGCATCAGTGGGAATTTGAATGGAAGGAAAACATGCCCTCTCTTGTCATAAGTCACTTTTTTCACAGAATGATCTTTCTAAGGTTTACTGAGTGTGTTTTGTGCTGCTACCTTGGCTGGTTTAGGCCTAGCTGAATCCCAAAGTTTGTCTTAATCTTCTTGTTCTGCACAGTGTTTGGTTCGCAAATGGTGAAATAAGTTAGTTATTGAGCTATATTTAAAAGTAACCGATTTCAACATATTTAGTTAATTGTTTGAGAAACGTGTGTTTTCAAAGCCAGTCTACATCCATAAGAGTGAGGGTAAACCAATCCAGCAATAAAATCCGATGAGGCTGGTGATGTCTGTATTTTGTCTCCTAGTGAAGTTTGCTCAATTAGTTTTAGGTGCCTATACTAACATCTTGCATCCTGTACTGGAACCTCATCCAGCCTCTACTCCATCAGACAAAGGAATTCCTGGGTGGAAAGCACTCACTGTGGGTTCAGATGCCCTCACACCTGCCATTTGCCATTTCTGACCAAGCTCTGCACTGTTGGTGACCTGTTCTCGTAGCTGGATCCTCTTTATTAGACCTAAAGAACTTTCGGTCCTGACGCTTGCTTGACTTTCTTGGGCGCACTGAAGCCTTCTTCACTGCAATTGAACTACTATTTTTGAAGTTATTAATGATTAAATAAAGGATACCTTACAAGCAAATGTCTTTGCCTGTGAAACCCTTTTGATGCAATCCAATGATGACTGCACGTTTCCTTGAAGATGGTTACAGAAGAAACCTTAAAATCTCCATTAGGCCAGACTTTTTTAATTTGCTTGTTCCTCGGATGTCCCTTCTTAAGAATCTACTGAGGAGGGAGGAAAAAAATTTTTAATAAATCTTTATTTTTTAGCACTTTTCAATTCTCGAGGACTATGTGGAATCAATACAAGGAAGGAGGAAGAAATAAAAATATATATTTTTTTTAAATAAAATTTATTTAACCTACAATTAAATTAAAGTAAATCTGGGGGAAAAAAATTAAATAAACAGAAAAAAAACGTTGGCTCTCCACCGGAGCGAGGAAAAAAAAATGTTGTTTTTTTTATTTCAACCATTGGTGCTGCGGTGGATCAGAGAAATACCAAAAACATTTTTTTTTTATTTTGTATTCTTCAAAAATGATCGTCGGCAGATCCGTGAAACAAGCAATAAAAAAAGTCTGGCCTTACCCTTTTAAAGCAGCAAGCCTGCTCTTCTAATTAACATGACAGAGTGATATCAGCTGTCATGTCCTCGTTAACCTTTTTCTCCTGAGCAAGATCATCAATGAAATGATGTCAGCAGGGCTTTTTGTAGAGCTGGAATGCAGTTATTTTTGTAATAAGGTCATTTTAATGGCAGGCAATGACTTTGCTATTAATTGCAACATTTGTGCCATTCTCATAACTTTTGGCCACAAATGTTCCTTTACAAACTTATGATACATACAGTATGTAACGAATATACAAAGTCTGAACAAGCCACCTTCCACACTGTGTTCTCATCACTAGCTTGGTATGTATGATATGTTTTGTATTGTAATAGAACATTTTTATCCATCTGGCTCTCTCCCTGCACAGCATAAGGTGTTTAAATTATTTAAACCAGGACTGTGCTTTTGATTTACAGAACACTACGTTCAAGCTGAGATCAATCTTTAAAGCTTATAACATAAAGCAGAACACTTTGCTCCTCACAGCAGTCATCGAACGTGACATGATCCTCTGAGTTGCCACCCACCTCCCAGCCCACACTGGATCCACACAATGATTCTTCATCATGCTCACACACCTACCGTCTCGTCACTCAGTCTTCGCGCCAGGGAACACTTCTTACTACACTCTATGTAGTGGCTTTCGGTGAGTCACAACCTCTGGCTGTCTTTGTCGCTCTATTATGGCGTGAGACAAAGTGTTGTACATTTACTGGCCTCCTCTCAGTCCGACGTGAGTCACCCCGAGGCTCTGCTCATGTCGAGAAGAGGCGCTGGAATCAAGAGCGTACTGGACCTACAGATATGAATCACGGTGCTGAATCAATCCGCCCGCCATGCCGCACGCACATCTGAATTACGGCAGATCGACGGCCCACTGCAGTTGCCATGGTTTCCAACACATTTGTCACAGTCGGTGCGCATGAGGGCTCCCAGTAGGCCTGAACAGCAGGGTAAAGAGCAAGAGAGGTGAATCATAAAGTTTTTCAACTCACCGAACACTTACTAGTCTACAAACAGGTCATTCTAGTTTAGCCTGGAAAAAATCGGACACAGTTTTTTTGGGATACCAATTCATTAAGGTCTTGTGTCCAATATGCTTTGTGCAGGAGGTGTTTTTAAATAAAATATATTTAGTTAGAAATATGAGTCTAGTACTTCCAGAATATTTTCCATAAATACATGCACACTTCTTCATGACATTCAATTTTGCTTGCATTTTTAAATTTATGGTATAAACATGTATGTATTCAGCATATGTACTAAACCTTTTCAGTTTTACAATGATTAATAAATGTGTTAATGTTTATAAATGTGTAAAGCATTATAATAATGATATAAACTTATAAACTTATGAACATGGATAAAGAAGATTATAGAAGATAGAATATATAGAAAATAATTCTTATTTAACTTTTAAGATCAAGTATTTATGGATAATTAATGTAGTAATCATTGTAAAAACAAGTTTCCCTAATTATTTCCCAATCCAATCATTTTTCTCTGTTTTATAACATGACTGGGTAGAAGCGCTCCCTCAAAGCAAGAAGGTCCCGGGTTCAATCCCACGGTGGAGCAGTCTGGGTCCTCTCTGTGTGGAGTCTGCATGTCTTCCCTGTGTCTGTGTGGGTTTACTCCAGGTACTCAGGTTGCCTCCCACAGTCCAAAGACATGCGTATTAGGTCTAGGCTCTAAAGTGGCATCGATTTGAGTACATAATGGCCTGCCCATCTGCCCGGCGTGGTGGCGTTAATTAATGGCCACTGCAAACGGTTTGGTTCGGTCAAGATGATAACATAGCAACTTATGGTGTAATTTGCAGAACCAGTGGTTAATGCTTACGTGTTTAAAAAAGAACTCTTGAGCCATTTTTACGTAGAGTAAAAATTACCTGTGCTTTTATTCTTAACCCCTCTCTAGTAACCCTACATCATCTCAGGCATACTGTCCTTAGGGAGATCATCCATTGTTGGTCCTTATAATAGCGACTCATGGGGGGATTGGTCACCCAGCAACGTGTTAGTCACGCTAATATGGGCCCTTTAGTTCAATCAGATCACTACACTGTAGAAAACAGGACTGTTAGCCTATCAGTGGATATATATATATATATATATATCATATATCATGTGACTGATGTAAATGAAGCTTGAAATTAGGTTAACATTATAACTAAAGTCATGTACGGCATGGTAACGCAGGAGTTAGCGCTGTTGTTTGTGTGGAGTCTGCATGGCTTTTCTTCAGGTACTCTGATACTTTGCAAAGAAATGTGTTAGGTCAGTAGGCTCTCAGATTCAGTACTTCAATGGTGTTTCGAGGTTTTCGTGATTCAATCAAGCTCACTTTATATTGTGAGTTAACAGCCTCGGTGTGCTGTGTGTTTTTGGATCTGGAGGAAACGTAAGAACTCTGTACACCACTAGATGGCGCAAATTAACCAGTTTTAAAGAGTAGCAAACAGGACAGTATGACCGACTGCAACTTGATCTTCACGTGTAACGGTATCTACATACACCAACCACTATTTATTTAAAATCCTGATAGTGGAAAAACAAACAATTCATATAAAGATAAACCCATTTGCATCATTAAACTGATCTTATTCAGGTCAGCTGGGGTTTGAACTTACAACCTTCTGATTAGTGGTCTGGTATTTACATAAGGAAAATGCCTGATAGACCTCTATCAGATAGACCTGATGGTTTGCAAAGAGGAGGGGACAGGCCTGAGCTTTTGGGGGCAGTTTAACGTTGGTTTCCAGGAAAAAAAACTTGACAGTGGAACCATGAAGTGGTAGAATGGTCAAACTGTGAAAGTTCACATTAAAACTGGATAAACTGGGTATAATGTTTTCCTGGGTTTTGTTGTCTTTGCCACTAGTGTTATAGTCAAGACCACTAAAGACCAGTCTGGGTCAAAACCAAGGCCTGATGTGGACCAGACCAAGACGAGAGATCATATTAAGATTTTTTTCGGCTGGACCCAACAATTTTCGAGCCATCCATACCCCAAGACTGAATCCAAATGAAGACCTGTAGGTACAGTTAGAGAAGGTAGAGATATTTAAGGCAGTGCTAAACACCTTTAATACATAGCTTTAAAAAATAGCTAGGACATATTTTGACAAGGAGTGTCCATATGTTTGCAAATGTACCATAGCAGGATCCATTCTGTGTTTCTGTTGGTATGTATGTGTTTCATTTTTGTGTATATATATAAGTGTGTCAATCATTTAGCCTTTACTTTCTTTTGGAGCAGTACACATTGTATGGAGCTGAAAAAGACTTTATAAAGGCTGTGATCCATACAAAACTGTAGGCCATCACAGGTACATATTCACATGAACTTGGCAGGGTTAGCAGGCAATAGAAATTGCAATTCAGTTCGTTTTGCCCGTATTCTCTGGCTGTCGTTGCAATTTGTTCAGCCCGTGCCCGCTGGCAGAAGTGAAGCAGCTCTGTGGTTGAAGACTGACTTTAAGTGACTTTGCTGTGGGCAGGTGTTTGTACTATCTGATAGGCTATGGGTCAGCCTAGGCCTGGCAGGGTGTTAAAGCTGCTCGGGGTGGCTTTGTGCCTCAGGCTGTACAGTTTAGTGTGAAAATGGGCTGACCTGAGAGAGAGGCGATGAGCAGGTGGGAAGGTGGATTTAAAAATGACTGGATGAAGGTCCAGACCTGACTCTGGGAATGCATTATGTTTTTGCTAGAGTCTATCCCTTGTGATGAGGTACTCCAGATGGAATACTCCAAATAGAATAATTTCTTACAAATATTATATTCATTCAGCCAAGGTTTCAGGAGGTCTAACTGGTAAAAAAAATACTCAAGGCGGGAACCTTAGACAGAGTGCCAATCCATCACAGACAACATGTCCACTATAAAGAAAACTGCAAATAGGGATTGCATTTATTAAAGTAATTTGTAACATTTATAATATAAATCATATTCTGTATTCTCCATAAATAAACAGTAGCAGTACAATTTGTGCCTATACCCTAGTAACTCTTAATATAATAAATTTATGGGTTTCTACTTCTAACAATTCAGTTAATGAACTTTAAGTCCTGTTGTCCTTAAACAAAGTCCACAGAGAATTGGTTTGCCCATTTTTATAAAGAAACTTATTATTGCATTTTGGAATGCCAAAAGTGAGCCAAGACTCATTGTTCAAAATCAGAAACCGATCCTACAGTCATGTTCCAAAATTTTGTGAAAAACTATTTTAGAAAAGCAAAGGTTGCTGTAACAGCAAAGGTTGGGACTCCACACTAATACCCATGTTTTGGATGTTATTTTCTAGGTGTTAACAAACATTTGTCGATATAGTGTGTATGTATTTGCACTCAGAAAAAAAACATTAAACCTGTTCTCTAACCCAGTTTAGGTCATTGTTACATGTCAAATGGATATCCTCATGAATGCTTGGAACCAGGGCTTCCCAACAGAACACCACCCAGAACATCACACATTTTCCATCAGAGCATCTTGAGGCCATGGCTTCCCAAGGTAAATAGTGCATACATGTACCTGAAAACAGGACTCATCGGACCAGATCACCTTCTTCCAAGGCTCCAAGGTCCAATTCTGACACTCACATGCATATTGAAAAAGCTTTTGAGATGGACAGGGACACTGCACTGTATATTGTGACATATTTCTCCCTTTACCAGTGTTAAACAGTTCTGGGACTTGCACCACAGTAGCTCTTCTGTCCATTCTGACCAGATGGGATGGGTTTCTTTGAACGTAGATGAACTTTAATTGTCAAAACCCTCTCTACACTTCATGGTTTGTCCTCCTTGGACCACTGTTGGTAGCTACTTGCCACTGTTGAGTAAGAGAACAAGCCTTGTTATTCATTTTCCCAGTCACCTTGCTATAACGATTTGGCCCATGTGAAAGTGGCTCAGGTCTTCTATAGATAATTTATAGAAAATAGGATAACAGTTTATACCTAAAAGGCTTAAATATGAGCCGGTATAAACTGGCTTCATTAGTTTTTTCTGGGTTTTATGGAGTTATTTATCATTGCTGTGGAGCAAGTCACAGTAATAGTGTACCTCCATGGACTAACAGCTTCTTTTAACATAAAATGGCATTTTCTTGTAATATATGAACCTTATAAATGATTTAAAAACTCAGGTTATAAAAAAATTTACATTATCAGCACGATCACAGATTCATTTTAGACATTTGTGTACAAATAATATTCACAAACAGGAAAAGACTGTGTGATTTCCAAGGCTCATCTTTAACATTTTGCATTAAATTACTGGCCTCAGAACTCATAGCTTTGAAACCCTTTAAAAATATTAAAATGGCAGATGATCATCAATAATTAAGTATTAGCAATGTGTACAGATATTACATATTCAGAGAAGTTCTACCGAAAATGTGCATCTATCAAAAGGCAGTGTCATCATGCTGTCCTTTGGTTTTAAAAAACATAGAAACCTAGAAATCATCAAATTTGGCAGTAATCTAGATCTTACCACCAAAAAAGCATGCTTGTGCTTTTTTTAATTGATTGGACTTTTTTACTATTTTTTTTTTTTACAGCAACCACTGGATTATTTCCATGCAAAACAATAATGAAGCAAAATTCTTCGGCCCTAGAAACCCCACTGACATCCCTCAAACATAAATACCACCAGAGTGTAATGCCCCTCAATCCAAAAACCTCTGCAGAGCCAAATGTCCCATAACCATGAACTCCCCTCCCACACTCCCCACCCCTAAATACCTCAACAGCAAAATGCCCCTTATCTCAAAATACTCCCTCACAGCCAAAGACCTAATGCTCCTATGAACACCAAACCCCCAACAAATGTTATTTGCCCATAAATAAACATAGAGTGAAACACCTTTCACCTATTAACAGCCAAATGCCCCACAATCCTAAATACCCACACAGTCATATGCCTCTAAACCCCAATACCCCTCAGAGCTAAATGTCCCACCACATAAAATACCCCCAGTAAATAGTAATACATGTTTATTTCATTGTCACTATTAACTTGGTAAGACATGATAATTGTCATTTTTCACAAATCAGTAATAAATACATAAATAAGATAATATATATAATAATGCTGCCACTACTACCACTAGTACTACTAATATTATCCCCAAACACAAAAACAGAAACCCCTGCTGAGTCAATGATCTAGCACCAAGTTCAGTGACTTCTGGCTACACCCCTCACCCCCAGCTGACCAAGAAATGAGTGAGAAAAAGGGGGATATCAACAACAGTGAAAGAACAGAGTACTTTATGGACACATTATAAATCACACAATTAAATACACTAACAAAATAAACAGCAAGGGATGAGACTACATATTAAATAATAATAATACTAAAAAAAAAAATATCAATAACTATGTGATGTATGCTTTGACACAACCACATATTCAGCCACTTCCTTCACACTATGGCCTTTGGTACAACCAATTGCAATGAACTCCTCTTTGCCAATGATTGATCTCTGCTTTGTGACCCATTTTCCACGCATAGACTGAGATATTAACCACATTCCACCATCTCTTTTCAATCTACAAATCCCATTAAACACTCCGCAGGTATTTATTTACCTTGTGCGAGGCCATCTGCAGGAGCCTGAAGTTACTACCACCCCAAAGACAAAAGGTGACTGACTTTTTGACTGGAGAGTATATGTCACTCATGTTTTAGATGCAAGCAGATATACTCTATATATATAAAGTATTGGATGAGACAGATTCCCTTTGGTTGATTCTAGCTTCAGTGTTTGGTTGCATTTGAAAAAAGTTGAGAACTGTTTAAAGGAGATGTACAGCTGAATCAAATCTTAGTGGGTTCAATTTGATTTTGGGTAAAATCCTTCACCATCTGTTGAGCAGATCTAGAGCGCAGTTCTGGGAATTTCGTTCTGCTGAGGGAACATAGCTTGGGTACAAGCTGGGGGTGCTGGCAGGGTCTTAACGGCCTAGCTACCTGGACAACGTGGCTGGAATGCCATTAGCAGCTGAAGAACAATGGACTGGAGGCGTTCAGAGCAATACATTACCCAGGCACGGATACAAGCAGTACACATTCTTTCTATTTCTGCTGCAACATGTAGCTCAGGCAGTAAAAGAAATACAACATGAGTGAACCTTCTTAAGCTTCCAAAGCTTCTCGGCTTGACTCCCCATTCCACGAGAGCGTGGTACTTTCAAATGTGTTATAGATTAAGATTTTTATTTTTATTACATGTAGACAGCAATAGAATGTAGCTTACAAGAGCCAACAGGAGTTCTTGGTTGCCATGCAACTCAGGTGCCTGCTATGTGAATGAGCTGCGAAAATAGTGTCCTATAAATACAGTTTGGGATGATTTGCATGCTACGAAACTGTATCTGGCTTAGCTGTGGTTAATAAGAGGGTTTAGCCAGACACAAGGCTCAGGTGCGTCTGCGTGGAGCATCTGTGTGCATCAGCTTGAATGGCACATGTCCAGCAACCCTCTCTCCACAGATGCTGGTTCACACACTGTGAGGACATGGCTTGCATGGCATGATATATCAGACCATATCAGCCCCAGTCTCCATGTTCGCCAGCAGGCCCTGCCCTGCCCTGCTCAGCTGACCCTACGCATGCTGGGCATGCCAGGGGTGTGTGGCAGCTGTGAATATGTGAGGGGAATCTATGCTTGACTCTTGGCAGGGCATGAAATACATGTGAGTGAGATGCATCTAAGCATTGGTGCTGCATGGGGTCACAGGGACCACATGGCTGAGGGCACACCTTTGGATCACGTGCCAGAAATCCCAGCCATCTGTGCTCCATTTACCTGGTAATCTCTTTGACACTAATACCTGACAGGATGTAAACACAGAGCCTGGGAAAGCACAAATGCTCTTATTGTGGTGAAAGACATGAGGGATTGAATTTTAGATACAATAAATGGTAGCGATTAAGCTTTTGTTGTTAGTTTTTTCTTAGCTTGAGCACCAGTTAAACAGCAAAGAGGTAAACCACAATCAAGTCATCAAAGACGTCTTGCAGCACATACCCTCACTTCCTCTTTCTTCAGATGTTCATAGCTTATTCTTTAACCAAATCCAGAGACAATTCACCATGATAATAATGAGGGATTAAAAAAGGCTGGAAGGGCTTAATCTAAAAAGCCAGGTTTATATCTCTGTATTACTCCCTAATAGCTTTCTTGGCTGTGGTACAACCGAGAGCTTCAGTACCGACTAAGGAATTCGCTCAAAATCCCTGTTTAAGGGCAAAGAAATACAAATGCTTACAATGCCCATAAGCCATATATGTGGTTGCTTAAATATCTGGAGGCTTGTTAATATTCTTTTCTTTTATCTGGTTTCGAAATTAGACACACAGTGTAAATGTTTGTGGCACGTCTGTTTTTAGGGAGATTTTGTTTCACAGGTTTATTGGACATCCTGTCTGTTAGTCAGTAAAAAAAGAACATGTTTTAGGTTCTAAAGAAAGTAAATACTAATTATTATATCTCTATCGATACATTCCTGCCCAAAGTAATACAGTGTTCCCAGTATGAATGAGAACACATTTTGATGCTGCCAGGTTCTGTCCATGTTCTATCTAGTGGAAGGTCCAGAGGCACAAGAGCTATGGAGATTAAGCTCCGGTCCTCTTCAGTACCCTCTGACTAGTTCTCTGGGCACCAGACCTGTCACAGCTCATTACCTAATTGGAACTGAGATGCAGCTGGCCTGTGTTTCTGTACACACGACCCCACAGGACCAAAGTTGAGCCTGAGTGTGTGTGAAATATTTGGACACTATAATGACCAGATCTTATATATCTGATCCTATATATGTTTATCTGTTATGGATGTGCATTAATTGGAGTAGCCGCTTGAATAAAAATGATTTACTGTATTACCTTGCTTAGGTAAATTAGAACGATAACACAAAAATTCAGTGATTACAGACACTGTTGTGAGCATGTGCATTACAAACTCTAGCCTTTTCCAGACTCTGCAGCCACAAAGCACATTTTATATAGATAGGTAACATCTAGGAGAATGTAAGTTGTCAACAGGTCAGAGTCAAAGTCACATAAACCGAGCAACAATTGCATTTACAATTCATTCTAAATGACAGTGTGAGTAACATTACTACAATAACTTTACAGCCTGCAAGGTAAAGCATAGAAGCAAAACAATATCCTGGGATTCTCTGGGTGTAGGTAAGAGTACTTGGTCATTTGATGGGATGCCATTCCATCACAGGGCTTCATAAACACACTCTCCAACGTTCATGTTGCACAAGCAGCCCAGGGTTTGAACCCAGGTCTTCAGGAAGTGCTGTTTCCAGCAGCTGAGAATTACCTTCAGGATTATTAAGAGTATAATTTCTCTTACAAGCTGACTTTACATGAATTGCAAATGTGATTTCAAAAGACTGATTTTACATGCAATACATGTGAGCTAATACAGACTATACTGATATATAATTAGGCTTTCCTAAGCAGCGTGTATGGATGAGTTAACTAGCTCTTGCTTCTTCTCCAAAGGACTATACAACACTACAATTTTATTAATCAAACCTTCTGTCTTGTATATAATGCTCTGTGAAGATGCCATTCGCTATATAAACAGCCTGAAAGCCCTAATGAGCAGAGACACCCTTTAAACTCCTGATACATATCATCTTCTTCTCGCTATGGATCTACATATGCCACAGATAAAAATAGCATTGCACTTCCATCTTATTTATCTTTCTCGTTTGAATTTGTGTGACAATGCTCCAAGATTTCTGCTGAAATGTCAAGAGGAGCCATTCATTATTTTGTTCTCCAATATTTTTTTCTTGTCCAATAAAGGAGCTGAGCAATTCAGTTGCAGGAAAGCTGTGTGTCATTTCGTGTGGAGAATTGAAAGAAATTGTAATTTAGTGTAATTGGAATTACTTTGCACATTTTTATAATACTTAGTAAACCAAACTTACTACTAATAATAATACATTACAAGAAATGAATGTATTTGCTATAACATACAAGGGTTTCCTTTATCTTCTAATCTGGCAGGTCCAATTCCTGATCACCGATCACCTGATTCTCACCAAAGGAGGAGGGCCATAGGTCAGCGAGTGCCTCCTCACAACCGTCTCTTTTCCCCACCAGGTGGCAGGCTTTTACATTGAGGGTGAATCACATATTGATGGACTAGGCATGTAGTGACTCTTGTCTGTCTGCTTTCTTTGCTGGTGTTCGAAGAAGTCATTCTATGATCCCTGTTCAACATTCCCTCCTTCATACATGTGTAGCACCCTGCTGTTTAGCCACCCTAGCGCCTCATATGAGGTATTTTTATCCAAAGGCCAAGGCAGTTACATATTGGATGTAGATAACATTACAAATTAGTTCTAAAGTAGAGAATTATAAGAGAATTATAAGAAAATCACTGTAAGACATTGCTTTTTTTATTTACACACACACACACACACACAGAGAAAAAAAAACCTGGGTAAGAGAAACTAAAAAGGTGTCAAGTCTGGCATAACTTAACTAGCAAGGATTAGGGGATATTTAATTAATTAATTTCCTTAATACATTTTTTAATAAAATAAACACATTATTGTGAGCAGTATATATATATATATATATATATATATATATACAATAGTTAGTTCCGACCTCGCAATCTGATTGGTTGAGAAGTGTTCTAGGTTGTCTCACACTAAAGCTGTATCACTCCGCG
>JAUZSU010152581.1:0-14460 GCA_034780255.1 Parotocinclus maculicauda
AGAATTTAGCAAATGTCTTTACCCAGAGCAACTTACAACTGTTACAGTCTTACAATGCAAACAATTATGGTTTAAGAGTATTGCTCAAGAACCCAACAGTGGCAGCTTAGCAAAGGTAGGATTTGAACCCTGGCCCTTGAGGTCCAGAGTCCAGTACCTTAACCGCTAGGCCACTGCAGTCCCTTATAAATGCTTAATGCTGGTCTTTGTTTCGTTTTCAACATTGAACACACTTTATCGGTATTTACCATTCAAACACACTTTTGAGCGCCAAGTAGATATGCTTTTGGTAACTTTTGCTCACCCCTACTTCAGTGGAAACAGTGATTTTGTCACAAAAGTAGCTGATGTGGGGATGCACTGCAGACAGGAACCACCCTAAATCACCTGTAGCCTTGACGGGTACTTGCTTTTAATCGTGGTCAAATCAGAACATCTGCACTCTCAGAGGTAGGTGGAGGTGAAGGGTATGATCATTTTTACAGCCTTTTTACTGAGGTCAGGGAACTAGGTCCCAATGAACAGCCAAAAGTGCGTAATTGATACTTCACCCACCCTTTTTTTCCCTGTCCGTATTTGCTCACACACCCCTGATATACGCCCCATACTTTGAAAACCACTGAGGTAGGTGGCATGGCATACTCAAAGCATTTGCTCCAGGTATTCAAATATGTGAAAATCCCTTTACCTAATCATTGTAACAGTCGTTTATGACCATGTTCCTCCGAATGTGGTTAGTAACTGGGAAGTTCAGTGTTCATGTGGTATTCATTGCTTTAAGTTTTATTTCACTTACCCTAGATCATGTCATGCTCACAAATAAAACTGTTAAATAAACTTTCAATCATAATACAAACTTAATAATTAAAAGTAATTAAAATAAAAACAAGTCATATTTAAATTAGGACCCAAATAGCACTAAATGCACTAAATGACTAAAACACAAATGTCTAATCATATTATAGGTCATGCTCTGAAACCACAGTGGTGGATAAACAGATTTCAGTCTTCATCATAAAGAATGTTTCATAACGAGTCAAAACACAACATACACTTCATAGACAAAAGTTTGCGGACACCAATTCAAATTGTTGAGCTCTGCTATTTCAGCAAAACTCATTTTTTATCACATTCATAATATAAAGTGGGCCTTTCTGGATTCTCCAGAGGCGAACAGTGACAATGGAATGGGTTGTACTTAACACCCCAGGGACTCTCAATATGACACATTTATAGGTTTCTGCTTCCAACAAGTCTGTTCATCAGCTTTTTGACCAGCTGTCCTTCAACAAAGTCCATATAGAACTTGTTTGAAAACTTCGATTGAAACCTGTACTGGTTTGTACAGAACTTTGACCTCAACTCAAATAAGCCAGGGATTCTTGTCTATCATCAGAAATCAACCTCTCGGCCATGTTCCAAAACTTAATGGAAAGCTCCTTTAGAAGAACAAAGGCTGATGTAGCAGCAAACGAAGGGGCTTGAATGAAACTAAATGATACTAATATCCATGTTTTGGATGTATTTTTTGGGTGTCCACAAACTTTTGTCTATATAGTAATATCTACAAAGGAACGTTTTTATAGGCGTACACAATGTTGAACAGATAAGAAAAGCGTACTGCCAGAATATGAACCAAAAAAGATCTCTACAAATATTCATCACAGTCTAAAAGCAAAATCACAACAGTCCTGATTCCTTGCTTCGTTTGTTTTCATGGTAGCCTTCAGCTAAGGCCGCTTCTGTTATACTGCTTATCCTAAAATAAACTCACACATAAAGCAGTGTGACAAGTACACTCTCCTGCCAAGAGGCAACTGCAGTGACCTGAGACCACACTAGATGATATGATAAATATACTTGCATCACATTTTAGCTAGGCAGGGTCTATATTTGAGTAAAACTTGTTTTTGTAAAACTATGTTTTGTCCAGCGTTCACCTGATCAACCATTAAGATCTGACCAGAGAGCTCAGGCAAAGAAAGCCCTCCATGATCTCATAATGTAGAACTAAGGAGAACTAAGTTCTCCTTTAGTTCCTCTATGGAATATTTCTCATATTCTTCTCACAACTCCAGAAATTCCACCTGGGCATTGAGCTTGCGTGCCTTGTCCATGTGGGTTTAGACTGGGATCTGTGGTTTCCTCCCACATTCCAAAGATATTAGGTGAACTGGTCACTCTGAATTACCCCCAGTGTGGGTCTAATAAGTGTGTTTATAACCTTGCTCCTGTCGTTATAAATAAACAAACAAATCACAGCTATAAATCTCATCATGCCGTATAACATATCTATGGGACTGTGCAAAAGTCTTAGGCCACCACTAGATTAGACATATCATTTAGAAATGGAAAATTTGATATAAAACTATATTATTCACTTATACCACTCATTCTATTATAATACAACCTAAAAATACAATAGATTTGTCTGCAGTATTAAAAAACAGCTTTTATAGGCTACACTATATAGTAAACATTAACATATAGTACACCTCCCCTCCCCTAGTACACAGTTGAGCAAGAGCAGCATCTGGCAGATTCAACAGGATGCCAAGTTGACGCTTCTAAAGTCTGAAGAAGCTTTAAGAAAAGGTGAAAAATATGCATAAAGCTCACAAAGATTTGAATATAAATCCATTGAAAATAGTATTACAGAGTGCAAATCTAAGTTTGAAATTTTGGGTCTAATCGCCGACAATATGTGCTATACAGTCATTAAACCATTGCTTAAACAACAGCTCTAATGATGGCCTAAGACTTTTGCACAGCACTGTAGTTGACAAATGTAAGACATGATGTCAGTCAACAAGTATGGAGCAAACACTTGAAATAATTAGCGGAAGATTTAAGGAGACCCACAAGCAGATAGGTAACATTTCTCTCATTCCACATAAGTGACACACAGGAAGGACTTGCTTGGGAAATAGTTCAATTACACACTATGGCACTTTTTACATGTAGCATTGTCTACAAGTCACGTTACAAACTGAGCAAGCATAGGGTGACAGTGGGAAAAAAAACTCCCTAAACGATATAAGGAAAAAACTTTGGGAGAACCAAGACTCATCCTACTACAAAATATGTTTGTAGTAATACAGGGATGGTCAAAAGACAAAGGACACTTTTATTTCATGACACAAAAATGAATATTACATATCTGAATACCCCAGCAAGTATTGGGTGAGGGGTCTATCTTTTAAGCTGTGTTTAAGGGCAAGTTTTTCCAATGGAAAGGTGGTCATGTAGCATATTAAAAAAAAACTGAATTGTCTCAGAAATCGATTGCAATATGTGGTTCAAAAGTTGTCAACACAGAAATGTCAAATTTTTGTTGATCATTACAGGTAACTGAAGATTGACGAATTGACGATTCTGAAAGCACCTGCCGTATCATGGCTGGAGACTTCAACAACCAACACCCTCAAAGACCACCAATTTCACACAGCCCTGTTGTATCCCTCATAGCCAAATTCTGAGAAACCAGGACTGTGGAAGAAAAGCTACATAGTGATCATCCAAAGACCGCTACCGATGAAGAAACCCCAACAGTGGCTTTGGCAGCCTTTACAAAAAGTACACGATGTAGCATGTCCTGTGACTTTTGGCTCACACTGTAGTTCAAATAACAGAAAATAAGTAAAACCAGAAACAAAGCAAAGGAAACTGACACAAAGTGAAAAAGAAAATGGCTGAAAGAGAAACTGAGATTTAGCTTGCATACACCCAAAAAATGATTACACATCTTAAAAGCAAAAAGCAATGTAAACTAAATTAGCCAGCAGTCTTGCCTGTGTTATGACAGCAAAACAAGTACAGTGCTACCTTGGTTCTCAACCACCATAAACTCATCACATTCAGTTCTCAACCCATTGTGACTATAAAACTTGTCTCGGTTGTAGTCGATAGCTCAGGACTCTGCGCACTGACTTAAACTTGTATGAGTGAAGCGACGTGACACGTTTCAGATGAAACTCGAGTCATGAGTCATGATTCAGTACACAGTGAACAGGATCCCAATAACCATCAGAAAAAGATCACTATTTTATCGTGACTTTCTTTATTTTTACATTTACAGTACAGTATTCTTAATACAAATAACTCTCCATTGATCCTTAAAAAGTTAGTTTTAAAAAGCCAAATGATTAAAATGAGCCAAAATGATTGCAAAACAAGAATTGAATGCTTCAGAACAATGGATCGGAACTATGCTAGTGCCTGGAGTTCACCAATACTGCTTTTGCTTTTCAATTTCAATGCGTTTCTCACTAAATTACATGAGAATTTCCAACACTGTGCTATAAAACAAGCTTTGTGTTAAAGATTTTGTTCTCGACAAACCTTCCAGAACAAATTAACAACAAGAACCGACGTACCATTGTATTACAAGAAACTCAGCACCCTCGCTAAGCAGCAGCTGGAAATTCCCACCACTTAATTTTGCTGAACACTGGCATAGTGGATATCAGTCGGCTCTGGTTACACCTCTTGCCAAGATGAGTGGACATATTTATCTTTTCAATAATAAAAATACAGGCTGAGTGATGGAACAGTTGACCTGTAATCATGTCCATATTTGTCCTTATAGTACAGTAATCTTGACTGACATTCTGTAAAACATAAACAATGTTGAATAAGTCAATTTTTAGTTGACTATGCATAATTACAAAAACGGCAAATTCAGCTTACGAGGACAACTTATTGATCATGCTATATTGCTGCCTTAAAAATGAATGCAATGTAATAATGTAAAAATGTAGTAACTGTGTATTCAGTTCTTGACCACCAGGTACATCAACTGCTGAGCCAAACATCCATAGTGCGAGCATGTATTAATCAGAACCTTATCCCCAACAGGTCGGAAATGCACAGAGTAACAAGACAGTCATCTAGTCATTAGTGTCAGAACATTCTGAAACTGACTTTCTGATTTAGAAGATAATCATGGACTAATGCTCTAACCAGTGAAGACAGGACACAGCCCAAGGGCTAGCTATTGATCAGCCATCACTAAAGTGCCACTTAGACAAGAATCAGACTCTCTATATAGATGTGGCTGGCTGCAATACAGTAGAGTTAATAGTACAATAGACCACCAAGAACCAAGGTTTTTAATTGACCAGTTCACAATGAAAAAAATTCTTAAAAAAAAACTTTATCAATAATGACAATGCAAAGTACAAAATAAATATATAATAGTTGAACATATGACACTAGTGAGGTTGAAAGGCAAAAGGCAAATCTTTCGCATAGTCATTTATATTACAATATTGTAGACATATTGTATATTGTACAGAATTTTCGTAATATTGCAATAATATAATATGTTAATGTCAGTGTGCACAATTTGATGGTTTTGTTCATTTATAAAGTGATATCTGTGAAACAAGCCTTTAATTGCTACTAAATTCGAATGTAGCGATACTGAACTAAGTAAATATCGACCCAATGTGTCTGAAACACATTTAATACAACACATCACCTAGGTATCGGCCTTTGCACAGAGCTCAGGTATTGCAAAAAATCTTAATTTAAATAAAGCTTAATTTAAAAATTAAATGCAAAACAATTCAAGTTTGATCAGACACAGGTTTAGGAACAAGTTGCATACTTTTTCAGTTTTAATGGTAATGAGTAGAAAATCCAGTTTTCAGTCAAATGTGCAATGGAATTTACATAAACCACCATTGAGATACTACATTTCTGGCAGGAACATTAGGAGTAGTTAAGAGAGTAGATAAGATTATATGATTTTCGATGCTGCATGAAGACAACACTACTGGATTATGAAATAACTTAAAACTGAATATATTATAGCAGCTGAGGATCATGACGCCCCCCCCTTTGGCTACTGCCCGATCCACAATGCACCGAACCAGTATTACTGCCCCTCCTACAGGTGGTGAGTCCATGGAAGGGGGACCCATGTATCTCCTTTGGGCTGGGCCTGACCATAGAGAAAGTCCGATCACCAGACTCTCGCTGACAAACACCTCCCACAGGCCTGGCTCCAAGGTGGGGTCCCGATAACCCTAACCCTAATCAATCAAGTCCAGTACCTTAACCGTCAGGCTACCACAGTCCTACGTCTAAACAAACAGCACCCCATCATGTCTTATGTCATTAATGTGGATTTGTTTTAGCAGTGCTTCGTGTTTTAACGACGATGGTGGATGGTTCATGGATGGTGCTCACTAAGAGAAGGGTACTTCAGGCATATTATCAAACTCATTAAGTGCAGTGTTACTCAGCGATTTATAGGAGTAATGCTAGCCTAACTTCAGCTTGTCACATTTCCCATTTGTGCTTGTGTTAATACCAACAAGAGCATGATAAAAAATAGTTGTTAATATCAAAATAATAATTGACAGATTACTCTAATAGCAAAACAACCATTGGTCTTAGACCTACATTAGATTGGTTACAACATTGTTTTAACAATATTACAATGAACATTTATAATTTGTTATATAAAATACAACCAGAAAATATCAACCAGCTAAATAACAAGGCTAATATGTTTACATGTAACTAAGTAATATGTAAATGAAATCTGCTCAAACAGAATTACCAGAAAGCCATTACTTTTTGTCTTGTAAGGCTCACACAAGTCCTGGCAGCCCTGTCTTACTGGGTGTGTTGCCCTGCATCCACAGTTCCTTCAAATGAGAAGGCTCCATGGAGTCAGCCAATAGCCTGACTGCTGAGGGCAGAGGGGTGGGCCCATGAGTAACAACATGACCTCATCCAGAGAAAGCTGAGCTGTCCAGAACAGGGAGCGGCCTGAACACTTGAATCACCATGACAACCAGCCAGTACAATTACTCACACTCACACACACACACACACACACACACACACACACATTACTCACACTGTGAAGTTTCCCAGTACAGCTGAACCCAAAGTTTTGATGCTAATCTCACTTTTCACTGTTTATATCCATGAACGCTGATAGTACTGTGTGTGTGTGTGTGTGTGTGTGTACCATGTTGATGGTGAGGGAGTTGATGTGGTTGATGTCGTCCATGCAGTAGCGCCAGACGATCAGACTCTTGATTTTGATGTACAGCTGGTTCCAGATGTCCATGAGGACGCCGTAATACTTCTCATTCCTGTCACAAATATAGGCTAGCATGTTATCTAAAACATCAGCATTCCTACACGTGTGTGCATTACAGACAGGGTTAGAAAGTGTTGTTCTAATCTCAGTATAATATCAGGTTAGTCTGGTGACGTTTTTCAGACTTTATGATCAGGAATGTATTAAAATAAAAATGTCTTGTCTGTGTAGCTGATTGATCTGTTTGTGATGTGATTAGCATACATGGTGGCTAGCTGAATGCTCTCTGGGTTGGGTGGTGGGACGAGGAGACACACTGACGGGATCTGCATGTCCAGTCCTCCAGGTCCGGTCACTAGCCACTTACTGCGCTGAGAGTTATCCTTCAGTATAGCCTCATTCCCTTTACAGATAACTTTCTGTAACACACACACACACACACACACACATATTCATTCTACAGTCCTAGTACTCGACCCCTGGAACAATCACAGACGCCATATGTTACCTGGTCTTGTTTAAAATCACACAATGCCTGGACCATCACTGGGCCGCTGCTCTTCTCCTCTGGGTTACGGGGTTTCAGCTGCACAATGTTCTTGGACTTGCTGACCAGAGTCTGGACCTGCCTCTTATTCTCCATCAGCCTGTCTTTCTCTTTCTACACACACACACACACACACTCAGGGTGGAGTTGTGTATATGTTTTAAAGCAGTAGGTTGTGTAGAGTTTGTCTGTGGTTCTCGTACCTCCAGGTTTTTCTGCAGTTCCTTTAGATTCTCCAGGGGTGTTGCTTTATCACAGGCAAACCTCACACGCATGTTCTGGTCATCCTTCTTCAGCCTCTCCTGCATCTCCAGAGCTTCCTTAAAGTACTTAAAAACACACACAGAACACACACACATTACACACAACAAACACTCAACAGCTCAAACTGAAAAGTTCTTCTGACAGCCACCAGAGGGAGACTCAAACCCAAACAGACTGGATTTCATCTGACCTTCATCCTCATAATCAGTTGGATTCTTAATCACATCCACAGACTCTTTCTTAACCTCGTTTCCAAACTCACACTCAGTTCCCAACCCTTAACCATGATCTAACAAATTCTTATCTCACTACTAATCCCATCTTAAGTTCAGCTCAGATCCCCAGACTTTTATCTTAAGATAGACCATGGACTATCAACCAGAACATCCAGGGTTCAACTGCTGCCACTGCCAAGCTCTTACCATTAGATGTTTAACCCTCAAGTGTTTGGACTGTTATAAATGACTCTTTATTACAAAATCCTCTCTATGATTAAATCTAAATCTCATTTTTATATTGAGAATGTCTGAAATAACTCCATCCTAAAACCGACCTGGTTGTAGGAGTTGTTTTCTTTCAGGTGAACGTCGATGCACTTGGTGATCTGGAGAAGCCAGCTCCACTGGGTCTGCAGAGTGTCCATGTAGGCCTGCACCGACAATACACCTGGGTCAACAACATCGCCGCCTACAGACTGGGCTAAGTATAGCATCACAGGCTCATGAAGAGATTTCTGAAGCTACAGTTATGGACAGACCTCGATTTTATCTGAAGCTGGATGATTGCTCTTCAGAAACTGATCTACTTTGGATTTCCTCTTGTTCAGCTCCTTCTCCTTCTCCTCCAGATCTCTCATCAGCGTCTGTCCATCAGGTAACGAAGAGTAAACAACACCACCCAATACTTCATAACATCATTCAGCATGTATGTGTGTGTGTGTGTGTGTGTTTATACCGAGTAGCTCTCCCGTTTTTTGGGGAGGTAGTTATCTATGTTTTTATCACTCCAGTCGAACACCAGCTCCTTCTCCTCTCTGTCGTTCACCCACATGATATCACTGCAGATCTCAGAGATAATGTTCTGCAGATCAGTCAGCTGGGTCGTACGAGTGTTGGACATTTTCTACATCACAGAGGGACAGAGGGACAGAGAGAGAGAGAGAGAGAGAGAGAGAGAGAGGGAGAGAGAGAGAGAGACTTTTTTTTTTTTTGACTTTTAACCGCTTTATTAAAACCTTCAGTTACCCAAGAAACACACTCACATCTTTACGCAAAAATAAATTTTACCATGAAAACACCAAAACACCCTCCTCCACCATTACACAGCCCCCAGCAATACACCACTTCCTCCCAAATTCCAGTTCATTTGATGTACTTTGGTAGAACAGAAATTCAGCCCGTACCCGAGACTCCACCAGAGCTCTAAACAGTGCTGTTACATCCACAATCCTACCTTCTGATCTCAGTCTAAACGTTTTCCAAATGGCTAATTTAGCCTGTCCCAACAAAAAATTAACAAAAACACATTTAACACTGTTAGCTTTAGTGTATTTACATCCAAAAATGAACATAACCTTCGTAAGTATTAGACCCATCTTCTGGAGTACCTGGTTTAAAAATCCAAAAAGTGGTGCCAGTCTGGTACATTCAGTAAAAGCATGGAACACAGTATCAGGAGCCTGACAGAAATCACACTGAGGAGACACTGCTGGAGTGATTTTAGATACATGTGCATTGGTAGGAAGAACACAATGCAGCACTCTCCACTGAAGGTCTCCAGAGCGTTTAGGCAGAGGAGCCTTGTACAAAAGCCTCCATGATGGTTTCACCCCATCAGGAACTAAGAGAAAAGTCCTCCATTTGGAATCTACCTTCCCCTGCAAATCAGCAAAAAATTCTGATTTAACACAGCTCTGATACAGGGCCTTCTTACCAGCACTAGGGAGAGACATGCTCAGTAAACCTTCCGAAGACAGAAGACAGCCCACCCCACTCTCTTTTCCCTTAAAAACATTTGGTGTCATGATTAACTCCGGAAAACTCAAAGAGTCTGGCTCCCCATCAAAACAGCTAGATATAAAAGTCCGATAGGAGTGAGAAAATGAGGCTCGTACTGTACTTAAAAAGAAGTTGATCATGCGCTCAGATTTCAAGCCCACAGTGGCTTTAATTTCAGCGGCCGATAGCCATCGTCCTGCAGCCAGATCTATAGTGTCCCTAACCCTGACTACTTTCGCTCTAATGAAAGCAGCAGCAGTAGAACTTAAACAGTTCGCATTGCAGTTAAAAAAAGGATTCGAAAATAAGGGTTCATCCAACCCAAAATGAGCCCCATACTCCCTTTCCACCGTAAATAAACCCCATACATTAAGCATAGAGCCATAGAAGCCTGGCATGACAATTTGCTTTACATCATGATGTGACATTAAAAACAACTGTTTATCAAGGCCCAGTCCCCCCATTGTCCTAAGCCTTGCCAGTCCAAACTGGATCCATGGAGTATTTCCATCATGATACAGCAATCTTTGGGCTGATTTCAGTCTCATGGCCTTTACTTTATCAGAAATCTGAATCAGCCCTTGACCTCCTTCATCCAGAGGCAGATGCAGCACTCCAGGAGGAAGCCAATGAAAGCCATGCCAGAAAAAGTCAATGCATGCCTTCTGAATGTGTCGTACCAGGGAAGTGGGAGGATCCAGAACCGTCAAACGGTGCCATAGCATAGAAGCTATGAGGTTGTTAACAACAAGCACTCGTCCCCGATATGACAGTTCAGGAAGAATCCACTTCCACCGTTGTAGCCTGCCTATAGCTCGATCCTCCATTCCCTCCCAGTTTTTCTTCATAAAGGATTCAGTACCAAAATAAACGCCCAGTATGTTCAGTCCATCTGATCGCCAGGAACACTGCTGTGGGAGTGAGGGAACTGCCTGCTCCTTCCACTGGCCCACTAAGTACGCACAACTTTTAGACCAGTTAATTTTGGCTGATGCTGCTGTTTGGAAGATCTGGAGGCATTTTGTCATCCCAGCAACATCCTCGTCTGTTTGCACAAAAATTGTGACGTCATCAGCATATGCACTCAAGGTTACTGTTATTGAACTTGCATCACATGATCCCCTGGACGATATCCCACTGAGCTGCTTCCTCAATGCTATCAACAAGGGCTCGATAGCCAGAGAATACAGCAGGCCAGACAGTCCACAACCCTGCCGAATACCACGACTGACGCTGAAAGGTTTCGTGAGCCGACCGTTTATTTTCAGCAGGCTATAGACATCTGTGTAAAGTAGTTTAATCCATGAGACAAATGTTGGACCAAATCCAAAGGCCTTAAGAGTGTCAAAAAGATAGGAATGATCCACTCTATCAAATGCCTTTTCTTGGTCCAACGATACTGCCCCAATGTTCATCCCCTCCAACTCTACATAGTTGAAGAGATCTCTCATTAAAAAAAGATTATCAAAAATGGAGCGCCCAGGAATACAAAAAGATTGGTCACTGTGGACAATCGATGCTATACAGCATTTAAGTCTGTTAGTCAATGCTTTAGACAGGATTTTATAGTCAAGTCCAAGAAGAGAAACTGGACGCCAGTTCTTTAACCAGCTAAGATCACCCTTCTTAGGCAGCAAGGTCACTACTGCTCTCCGGCAACTAAGAGGGAGGAGACCCAATTCCATGCTTTCCAGGAATACAGAATATAAATCTGGACCTAGCAGAGACCAGAAACCTTTATAAAACTCTGCAGTTAGGCCATCTAGTCCTGGAGCCCTGCCTTCAGACTGCTCATATGCAGAGGTAGTGAGCTCCTCAAATGTCAATGGGTCTTCCATAACTGAACTATAATCATCTGACAGTTGAGGCAAATCACTCAGCAGCCAGTCCCTCGCCACCTGGTCACATGATTCAGCAGAGAAAAGGTCCTGGTAAAACAGCGACGCATGTCTCATGATCTCCTGTCTATCCACCGTTTCTCTCCCATCTGGCAACCGCAAGCAGGTGAAGGTCTTTTTATCATTAGACTTCTTCTCCAGGCCGAAGAAAAAGGAGGATGGAGCATCCATGTGATTAAGCTTTGTGAAACGTGCTCGCACCAAAGCTCCTCGGCCTCGCTCCTCCAGCAGATTTTTTAACAACATTTTCTTCTGGTTAATGTATTCCGCATCGCCTGGATCACTCAGACCATCCACTCCGCAACTGGACTTCAGAATTTCGCTTTCAAGACGTTCCATCTTGCACTTTAACATATACGTATTGTGGGCAGTATAATTTTGGCAGAAACATTTAATCTGAGATTTGCCAATGTCCCACCACTGGGCCAGAGAAGTAAACTGATTTTTTCTCTCTCTCCAAACCCCCCAGAAAAAAGTGAAAGACTGCTTGAACACGTGATCTTGCATTAAGCTACTGTTAAAGTGCCAGTATAACCGTTGGTCAGTAATAGGGGAAAGTGATACAGAAACAGAAATAAAGTGGTGATCAGACAATGGGAAAGGGAGAATAGTACTACCAAAGAACCTGCCTCTATTGCTGTTCTGCACATAAACCCGGTCCAGGCGAGCTCCTGAAATCCTATTCGCATTCATTTTCATCCAGGAATACTGTCTAGCCATTGGAAAAGCCTCCCTCCATACATCAATTAACTCATGGTAATCAACCACAGCCTGAAGAGCAGCTGCTGAACGTGGATGTGGTTCTCCATGATTCCTGTCTAAATCAGGATTAAGGGTGCAATTAAAATCACCAGCCAAGACTACCATTCGTCCCTGAGACACAGCCTTCATTGACTCAGAGAGTGTTCTAAAAAACTGAGAACGGTCTACACCAACAGTAGGTGCATACATATTAAACATGGTAAAAAGGCACCCCTTTAATTCCAAATCCAGCCTCATCAGCCTCCCCACAACAATCTCAGTCATGGTGGCATTGACCCCAGGAACAGCATCTGAGATTAAAATACCAACACCAGCGCTATTGTAAACTCCATGACTGAGGAAGGCCTGACCTTTCCATTCAGCTTCCCACTGTTGTTCATTATCATGATCAGTATGTGTTTCTTGCAAAAAGAGGACGTCAACTTTTTTAATTGTTGTATATTCAAAAAGAGAAGCCCTTTTTACAGCATCACGGCAGCCATTGATATTTAAGGAGCCAATTTTAATACAAGCCATGGTGCTAAGAAACCAAAACAAAATACAGAAGAAACTGCAAACCATATACATGAAATAAACTATTTATTTATGGTGCAGTTTCCTTTTAACAGTGCTAACGATTTTCTTCAGCCTGTACCGTTTTTTCTGATCCAGTTCGTCCAATGTTGCCTTTCTCATAGCTACAGCACATGAAGCCAAAAACATCTGTAAATCTGGGAAGGTACATTCAATACTAGGCTTACGCTGACCTTTGATGTCTTCTAAAAACTGATTAATCTGCGTCAGTGAGTATAGCGTAGACCTGGAGCCAGAACTGAGCTCTACTGAAGCCTGAGAATCAGTTAGATCACCTTCATCTACCACACTGTCCACTCCCTCACAGTCCATATCAGACTCACCAACCACAGACCTGCTGTCCAGGTCAGTGAGAGAAACACTATACTGACCCGGCTGAGCTCCTCCACTGGGGACAACGCTCACCTTCTTCCCCTCCATCTGAACATTATCACCATCCCCGAGATCACCCTCAGCCCCCTCACCCTGAGACTGATCCTCAGCGGGCTGCTGCACATTAACCGCGCTCGCGGTATTGAGAGACACGATCTCGTGCTCCGGATCAGCCGGGGCTGCGTGATCAGTTACCGGATCAGTATACGCGCTACTCACCGGCACTGCTCCAAGCTCGCTCTCGCGCGCTGGAGATCCCGGGTCTGCGCGCTCAGTGCTTGGCTCTGCGCTGGGCTCCGCGCGCCGCTCTTCCGCGGTCCCAGCATCTCCCCCCGCGCCGGGCACCCCGGGATCAGCCGGCCGAGCACCAGAAACATTAGCATTATTCTGCGGGCACATCTGTCTAATGTGGCCGTATTCATGGCACAGAAAGCAGCGCATGGACTCTGAGCTGATAAAAATAGTGCAGCTCCTTCCATCCACCGGCACAGACACAGAGACATTTAAAGGGTCATACTGCGAGTTTAATATAACAGAAGCCTGTCGCCTAAACGACTGCACATGCTTAAACTCCGCGCTCTTACAGCCAAGAGGAATCGTCTTCACTGAGCCGATCACTTTCCCATATCTCCCCAGTATACTTTTTAACAGCTCGTCTGAAGCTACAGGAGGAACATTAGATAGAACCACGCGTTTGGACGGACTGGACAAAGCCAGAACCGGCACGAATTCGTCTTTAATAACCAGACCTTTTTCTATTAACGTATCCACCATCTCCACTTCAGACAGAAACACTACGATCGCCTTATTCATTCTGGAAGCTGATTTAATATTTTTAGCTCCCACTTCTCCACTAACAGCAACCAAACAATCCTCCACTGATACAGAGGGATCCGGGAAACACTTACACCCGCGTCTAAAGGTAAGGCGCGGGGAATCTCCACCGGGAGACGCCATAGCGGCGTTTAACACTAAATCACTCCC
>JAUZSU010152591.1:0-14460 GCA_034780255.1 Parotocinclus maculicauda
CTACTCCACTATCCTGCCGAAATACTTCATGGATCACATGGATGAAGGACAGAAATGTGTGGAGATCGATGATCCATAAAGTGACCGAGAGTCGGCTGCGTCTGTACCGTTCATTCCATCCCATATTATCTAATCTAAAATTGATAAAGATGTCAATGCTGTCAAGTTTAATACTTTATGCTAAGCAAACAAATATTTTGGCAAACTAATTTACATGCATGTAACAACTGCACTGTATGCTACGTTGTATGGAATACTGGTACTCAGTAATACTAATACTCACAATATCTGTATTCGTTTACTATGGATGTGAAGGTTCTTCACGTCGTCAATACAAGGGGATATGGGTTTGTGGTACTAACCACGCTCAGATGCCCTGCAGAGTTCCTGGGCTTGTGACATCATCTTGCCATTGTGGGTGAGCTAAAGAGGACACAATTTGAGATTTTGGACAGAGAAATAGAGTTGCTTTGGATTCTCCAATTTCAGTAAGGGTCACAGGAGCAAATTGCTTTTAGTTCAGTCTAGCTTTTACCTGGTAGAGACACCACATATCCTTGTGCTTTAACACCTTAGTTCTTCTCTCGAAACCTCTTCCTGGCTTTCTTTTCTCTACGCTTTGTACCAGCATTCAATTAAAGTCACATAACCACTTTTTTTATCCCCAAGGCTTGATGTGCCCTCTGGTCAGTAAAAAAAAAAGTCTAATTACTTGCTGACCTTCACACCCTCCATCTCACAGTCCATACTCGGAGTGTATGGGTACACACTGGGACACACAAGTTCTCACAGGGATTTAAATTATGGCTATTAGTAACATATAATAAATAGCTTTTTATGGACTTGCCCAGCCCAAAGTGCTGCAGGCTAAGGCTAGCCCCCATTAATCCTTCGCGGCTGCTTCGTAAACACAATGTGAATTTATTTTTCAGTGATTGAAACACATTACCGTTCAGCACAACACAATTACTGTTATTAGCATCAAAGCTATAATTAGGCATAATTGACCTGGGTGAAGGTAATACCTTATTGGTGTACATCAGATTTATTTTGACTGTAAATTACAGTACTTATGCACAAACCCCATGCAGGGAGTTCAAAGAGGCAAAGAATTGACTATAAAGAAATAGTGCAACTTTGAGCATTAAATATCTTATGATCCAAGTGAGTGTAATTAGATTGGATTGCTGTTCTTTGGATAGATTGGGGTGGGGCGTCTCCATATCTAGGACCAATCAGATCAGTACTAGCCAAACCCGAGGAATCTGAATCTTCGTAAATCCCCTATATGCTGTATAAACAGTTTTATTTTTAGAGTGCATGTCCAAAAGTTTGTATGTTCAAAATATTTCGCTTCACTTCGTGAATTTAATCAATTTAATACATTTTAGTGTTTATTCTTATAGCTCGCCACTTCTTACAGAATAATCACTGCTTTTACGTTTAATACCAGACAATCTTAGTTTAAAATAATGCAATAATTACACAAAAACACAGTCGGTGTTACGAACGCAGTCCTGCCAGACTACACTTCCCAGCGTCCATTGTTTCTTTGAGTCACCTGCTTTTTTGACTTAACAGCTGTTCCGAGTTTATTTTTTTATTAGGTTTGATATTTTAAACCCTGCATTTCATTTGTTTGGTGTGAATTCAGTTCAATTTGGGTCCCTGTCCACTTTCCCATCAAAACCGCCATAGTGGATCAAGGCCAAGCTGGGAAGGTCAAATGGGAAGGTGGTCATGTGGCATATCAAAGAAGACCAGAATTGTCTCAGAAATTGGTGGTGTAATCTGATTTACAATACCTTGTGTGGTTCAAAAGTTATCACCACAGAAATAGAAATTCAAACCTCATAGCCAAATTCAGAGAAACAGTGAACGTGGTTGTCTGGAGAATCGCTACTGACCAAGAAACCTTAACAATGGTTTTCGCAACTTTCCACAATGCAGCATTTTGACTCACCCTGTATATAGTGTATTTCACAAAGCATTATCAGCCTACACTCGATACCAAAAGTGGCCATAATTGCAAACTGTAATAACTAAAACTGACACTAGATTAAAAAAGTAGTCAAAAACGCTCACATTAAATCTTAAAACTATCTTTCTCATATGTAAAACTTCAAATTCTCCACACGTGACATGAAACAGGCAGATTAGAATAGCTACAAGATGCTCAAGATGTGCTATCACCAAGGTCTTATTATAAGCTAACACATTCTGTCTTTTAATAGTTTATGAACAGAGCAGCAGAGCTTCCAAGAAGCTGTCTGGGAGGAAGACAGAGCTTAATTATTCATCATACTTAGTGCTGGTGAGATAGATGGGAGTAAAGCTATGATCTGTGTCAATAAGTGAAGCTCCTGCCCACACAAGAGCAAAGAAATCATCACAGGCTACATTCATGCTACAAAAACACACGACCTAAAGAGCTTAAATACATAATAAAAACCATATTTTAGGATAGTTTTAGGATACTGTGCCCACAATTAGGATTAGTTTCAGGATTTAGTGTAAATACTGACTGTTTTATGGTGTACCATTATCAGTAATGGTTAGTATAGGTTTAGTATTAGTATTTAAGCTTAGTTTTAGGATATTGTGCTTGTAAGTAGGACCGTTTTTAGATTTAGTGTAAATAAGGTTAGCTTTAGGATGTCACATTAGCATCTATGTTTATTTCAAGGTTTAATAATAAATCCCAAAAGTAATTCTAATTACAAGCACCATATCCAAAAACTAAACCTAAATGCTAAGATTCAAATCTAAACTTAATCCTAACTGGTAATGGTACATTCCAAAACTTACCTTATTTACTCTAAATACAAAAAACTAGTCTTAATTATGTGCACTATATCCTAAAACTAAACCTAAATGCTTCTAAAACTAACCCTAATCAATAAAGGTACGTTCCAAATATAACCTTATTTACTCTACATTCAAAAACTGGTCCTAATTATGTGCACCATATCCTAAAACTAAACCTAAATGCTTCTGAAACTAACCCTTACCAATAATGGTATGTTCCAAATTTAGCCTTATTTACTCTAAATCCAAAAACTGGTCTTAATTATGAGCACTATCTCCTAAAACTAAACGTAAATGCTTCTAAAACTAACCTTAACCAATAATGGCACGTCCAAATCTTACCTTATTTGCTCTAAATACAAAAACTAGACCTAATTATGTGCACAATATCCTAAAACTAAGCCTAAATGCTAATACTAAATCTAAAACCAATCGTACTTGCTTATGTTTTGTACTAAAACTAACCCTATTTTTACTAAATGCCAAACTATTCCTAAAAAACCTACTCCTATTTAATTATGAGTACTAAAACTAACCCTGTTAGCTGTCCCTAAACCGGACGTTGTATAAATACGTGCTGTTGCCTGATGCTTTAAGCTTCGTTTTAGGATATGTGCTTTATTCTTGTGTTTTGACCTTTAAGTCGTTTACGTTCATGCTGATGAATGTGAATAAGCTGAGTGATGCTGCTTCTCTCCCGCTTCCTTTAAAATACACAAATAAATTAATAGAATCTAAACGAGGTGCCTCTGGAGGAAAAGGTTGCCTGCACTGTCCTTGTTCGGGGCATTTTTTAAACCTCCAAACAGCCCACGCACCAACTTCAAAGTCTTAACGGTTTGTGGCACGCCATTTAGAAAACCGAATGAAAAAGTATTAGCGCCCGGAGCCTGCAGATGAGGGGATTTCTTTCTTTTTCAATGTATAAGACAGCAAAGGCGTTGAGTGATGGAAAGTGGGTTCTGAGGGCTCTTTGAGGGCCTCACAGGAACTTTACAGCCCTCTATTAGTACAGAGCGCGAGGGCTTATGGAGATCTAAGGAACGGATCGATTCAGCGTGAAGCAAAATGAATTTGCCCTAATGTGCGTTATAAATCCTGGTACGCCGATGCGGGTTTGGGCTGCGCGGGATGACGGATAACGCTTCTGCCAGCACGAGCTCTTAATTCACCTCCCTAAACACATCAACGAGCCATTGTAGACCACACAAACCACACAAACCTTCTGCTGCTTAATGCTCCATCTTTTACATTCGTACCGCAACTTTTCCTGTTTGGCCATAAAATAAAATCTTAAAATCCTGATTTTGTTTTGGTACCTAGTTTTATTTAAACGTATTAAGTTTAGTATATTTAGATTAAAAAAAAGGTTTTATGATGAGTTAACATGATCGACCCAAATCTGGAGACACAACAAAACAAAAAAACCCTGTAATTAACAGGTAATCGTAAAACTGATTCTAACCACTAAAATGACTTTAAAACCACCATTACTCCTAAAACTAAGCTAAACTAGTAATACTACATCCTAAAATGAATGTTTTTAACTTAATTGCATCCTAATTACAGCTTTTTTTTATCATTACTACATCCTAAAACTAACTCTGTTTACACTGAATTTCAAACTAATTTAAATTTTTGATTTCAGACTCCTGTGAAATGAACAATTCTAACCCTATATCTCACATTCAATAGAAAAGCTAATGCTAAAATGAGTCCTAATACTAAGACTAACTGCCATTACTCCTAGAACTAAATAAATCCTCAAAGTAGGCATACTCACTAATCTAAAACTCCCCTTAATAGTAGTTATGTTCAGTTCTGTGACTAATCGTAATTGTTAAAACTAACCATAGCAGCTAAAAACACCTAGCATCTGAAAAATAACCCTTATTACTAATACTAAATTCTAAAATCACATTATTTACCCCTGTTAACAGTTCATCCTAAACCACACCCTACACATTACCATTAAATCACTAAAGATTAACTTCTAAAGTTTTATCTGTAAAAATTCTTAAATTAAATACTAAGTACTACAAAGAACAAAATGTACTATATTAACCATACATAATTCCTAAAATAAACACGAATACCAATTCCTAAAACTAGGAATTACCACCTTGTTAACACCTAATACTAAAACTTTAAATCTATTTTAGCCCTGAATGTTCAAATTAACCCTTATCACTAAACCCAGGTATTAATTTAAGGCATAAAATTAACTGTTTAAACTAATCCTAATCACTGGTGGTACATCTTAAAGCCTAGAAACTAGTTCTTATCATCTTACTTCTGAACTTTATGGTGTTTTTGATTTTATTATTATTATTTTTTTACAAAACTCAAAGGTTTGTGTGCAGCTGCTCGATTATGAAAACGTAATTTGTGAAACTCTTGTGAAGTTGTGCTGCTGTTAGTTTACTCAGATGAGGTTTGATTTTTAAGCACTCCACATCTCAGACCTCGGCAGTCCCAGTATGCTTTGTGGTGGTGTTCTTTACATCACTCTAGCTGCTTTACCATGAAAACCCAATTAAGGAAACTCCAATGGATGTTTAGTTCTGATTTTGCTTTTGGTGGAGGTTTTTTGGTTTTTATTATTATTATTATTAATATTAATATTATAATTATCATTATTATTATTAATAATAATATTAATATTAACATTAATATTAATATTAATATTATTATTTTTTTTAATAATAACAAAAATAATAATAATAATAATAATAATAATAATAATAATAATAAATAAATGTAATACAATTAGTGAGCATTTAATTAAAAACAAAAATACCACAACTATTATAAAATTTATTTCTTTTTTCTTGCTTCAGTTATTCATTTATGTTCTACAATGTAACTTATATAACAACAATAACAATAATCAATGTTTTACAAAAACCTATCTAGGTTCATTTCAGGGAGGGATGACCCCCTCATGTGGCCTCCCCTCCCTCAGGCACAGCCAATTTACGTTTACATTTATGTCATTTAGCAGACGCCCTTATCCAATCGTGTCTGAGTGATGCCTGACCTGGCCAGCAGGCACTACTGGGACCCAAACTGCTCCTGGATATTAGCTTTTGCAGTACAGTAAACCTGAGCACCAGTTGTGTCATAACTAAACAGACCCACTGAGTAGACGGAATATGCATATATCATTTTGGCCCTACAGAGTATAAAAGGGAAGTACAAGAGCCGCCTCAGTCCAGTAATCTCACTGTCTGCTCTTAAGCTAAAGATGAAACGCAAATTTGAAGTTTTACAGCTTTCTTATACCAAGGCGCCAGAATCAAAATCTCTTAACGTTTGATCAGAGGGATATTCGGACGGCTTGCTGAGACCAGAGGCTCTCTGTGCATGCTTCGGCCTCTCATCTTTTTGACCAATATTCTCTTTAAAGGGTTCTCTCTGGCCTCTTAGTGGCTTTAGAATAAATATTGATATATATGCAGGTAAGCCTTCTTTATTTATGAGGCTGGAAAGCACGGAAGGTCACACAGAGTCCACCTTTTACACAGTCGACTGGACCAGACTTATTCACATAGCGTCAAATTATTTTTGAAACGACACCAGAGGGAAAAGCCGTTCTTGTCATTTAAGGTCCCAGACTGAATTGTATGTGACTGAGCAATTAAAATGAATGCACAGTTCAAATACCTATGTGCAATTAAAATCAGCATTCGTCGCCAGACGTTTGCACAGGCGCGCAGACGATCGTTTAATTTTTAATAGGCTTCGACAAACTCGGCGCACATGCCATGTGAGGGTTGGAAGCATGATGCAAGCTGTCTCAGAAGCTCGTTTGCTAATGAGAAATGAATTTAGGCTGCGTTCGAGATGACGTTTAGATGGCAACCTAACTGGGTGTAAAAGCCATTTAGGATAATAAGTTTTGGGTTATTTTTAGTTATTCAGTTCATTAGTCGATCGTTTAACCAATCAATAAATGAATAAATCAATCAATAAATAAGTGATTAAAAAAATGTGATCAGAAATAAATTAACCTGTGACCAATTTTATAATACAAATATAAAAATATACATAATGCAATAATAATAATAATAATAATAATAATAATGTCAAAAAAAGAAAAAATTGTATAAATAAAATTATTATTATTATTATTTTATTATTGTTATTAGTAGTATTATTAGTATTCGTATTATTATAATTATTATTATTTTATAACATTTAAAGAGCCTCTGTTAACAAATGAAGGCATAATGCTACAGAACAAATTATATTTCATATAAACAAATGTTATATATTATTTTTTATTAAATAAGTGTAATACAATTATTGAGCCTTTGTTTAAAAACAAAAACATACTAATATTATTATTATTATTATTATTATTATTAGTAGTAGTAGTATTAGTATTATTATAATTGTTATTATTTTATAACATTTAAAGAGCCTTTGTTTACAAATGAAGGCATAATGCTACAAAACAAATTATATATTATATAAACAAATGTTATATATTATTTTTTATTAAATAAGTGTAATACAATTAGTGAGCCTTTGTTTAAAAACAAAAACATACTAATATTATTATTATTATTATTATTATTATTATTATTATTATTATTATTATTATTATTATATATCGAAAACCTAATCAGGAATTCACAGCGAGCAGGTGAATATACATTCTGAATTTGGGCTCTAGTTCACTTCCGGTTCACTTTCAGGTAGGGAAGATGATCCCCTCATACGACCTCTCCTCCCTCATACACAGCCAATCATATTTGCGTGACGCACGACCTGGCCAGAAGGCTCTACTGGGACCCAGAAGTGACCCACTGGAGCTGTGAGGTGACAGCTTTATGTTTGTTTTAAAAGATCTTCAAATACATGGTTAAAATATTTGTTACATCTCTACAGTCTGTTTGTCATTCAAAAGTTACATATTTTTTATTTACCTTGAACGGGGATGCCTAAACTTTTTCCCAAGTCACAGATGTACACAGGTGTGCACACAAAGAATGTCAAGTTTAATTCATCAATATGGATAATTAAAAAATGATGATGTCGGCTGATTCGTTTTAATGAAATTCTCTTATAGTTTTTATTTTATATGTTTTTTAATGTATTATAAGGCCTGGTCTGGATGCCAATTTTATAAATTCGTTATAAATATAATATTATACAATCTAGATTGCTTTGAATAATGCATGAACAAGCCTGCTGATTCAATAAAAATCAGAAAAAGAAAAATCAATAAATGCCCGTCAGCTGTGAATTGAAATATTGAAATGCACCTGCATTCAGTGTGTACCCAAGATCAGTACACACATCCTTCTGTCTGCGCATACACACATTACTGTTGGCGTGAATACATTACACATGTCAATCATCAAGAAAGCCTCGGCCATCGCATTTCATTCAATCAAGGAGCCCAGCAGCCTACAATCTTTCAGCGGGAGGCATCTGTGTGCCACACTGTGCCATCTACATGCCCTCAGAACACATAATACACTGCCACACAAACACACACAACTAAACAACAACAACAAGCTTCGAGTTTCAGCTTTCTTCACTTACAGATTTATTCTGTTAAATCACAGAGCAAAGTCGTTCTACATTTTGGACAAATTATATTTAGAAAAATCTAATTATTGTGAGCAGTATATATTGTATTAACTTTAAAATAAAATAAAATATAAAGTAAATATAAAGTTCATAATAATACTTTAAGCATATAAATCTAAACCAGAAATCTAATAAGCTATATGTATTACAAACTTTGAACTATACTAACATTCAAGAACTGAATCAACCAGTTTATTAAAAACAGAAAGAGAAATTTAAATTCAAATTCTTTTTTTTACATTCATTCAAGTTTCAAATTTCAAGTTTCAAAAACCCTTTAATTTCTGCACCAGAGGCCCCTTTAACATCATAAGATTCATCCAACCATTATCTTTCTCTTAATCCACACCGAGTCATGGGCCAGCCGGTGCCCACCCGGCAACTCTGGGCAATTAACCTAACACGCATGTCTTTGGACTGTGGGAGGAAACCAGAGTACCCGGAGTAAACCCACACAGAAACGGGGAGGACATGCAGACTCCACACAGAAAGGACCCAGGCTGCTCCACCCTGGGATTGAACCAGGGACCTTCTTGCTGTGAGGCAGCGGTGCTACCCACCGAGCCACCATGCTGCCCTAAATAAATAATAAAGTATAATATTTTTTCTTATTTTATTCAAAAGGGTTTCATTACCTACTTTTAGGACTTGTGTAAAAAGTCTAGAGATATTTTATGCAGAAATACAAAAAATTCGGTAGGGCTGACAAAATTTCACGCATCACTGTAGAAAAATAACAACACAGGCCTCGACTGCAGAAGAGTTTGTTTACACACAGGTGATTGCCCTTCTTAAAATGACTTTCGGGTTTGGTAAATTACTCTGCAGGTGCAAAATTGGTCTATGTGCATTGACATTGCCCTGTGTTTTATACCCCTGCTTAGAAACACCACCCACAGTCATCTGCAGATTGTTTTAGAAAATAAGCTTTCACCTATTTCGCAGGTGTGTGCACGTTTTTGCAGAGCCTTCGACTTTTCACCATCACCTCCTGTTTCAATACCGAAAGCTAATGTTTTATGCAAATCCTGTTATGCTCTTGTTTTAAAGCATTACACCTTAGTGTAAATACATTTCACTTTATAACAGAGCCCTTTGTGTTTATTTAGTTCAGTGTCACTTCACAATGATCTATTGACTCTCCTCTTGAGTCGCATTATTGCTTTTGACATTATATGGCATGTTATAAAAAGTTGGTAAATCTCTGAAAATATGTGAGTTCATGCTGATTAATGACATATTTATTCAAACTAAGCACTTTGGATTGATGCAAACAAAGCAGTTGGTGTCTTTGCTCTTGCCAAATGCATGCTTTATGGCTCATTTTTACTATGCAGTCCACTTGATACAGTGCTTTATCACTTTAATTGTACTTTATTTTTTATAATCAGTTAGGTTGCCAAGAAACTAGATGAAGTTACAGTGGGTTCCATTCTGCATTGTCAGCTATTAATACTAATAAATAATACTCAAAACTTGGGCACACTTTAGTGGGACGGAAGAGACAGCTAATGCCTTAATCTACTTTTTTAACAAGTCTGCTGAAAGCAGAGACATGGAAATGCATCCTGCGTGGCTGTTCGGCTCATGTCCAGATAGACAGAGGCTTATTTCATAAAGAGAATTAAGGGGAAACAACTCATCGCCTCAGCTGACCACACTTTGGCATTCCCTCACTATTTCTGACAAATTGAAAGTATTTAATGTAATGAGATGCTGCTGCAATTTACTAGCTAACCACCACAGTGACACGTGGCACAGCTAAAGTCCCAGTGGTGCCTTCCAGCCAGTGTAGGCATCATACAAGCATGGCTGACTGTGACTGAAGTAGAAGAGGTGGGACGGCAAAGCTGCACCAGCAACCAATGCATAGTTCCCCCATGTAATGTTTATTATTATTATTTTTTAAATTAATATTATTATTATTATCATTGTTGTTATTATTATCACCATTGGGGCAGTATTGGGGCTTGGTGAGTAGCATTGTCGTCTCACAGTGAGGAGGTCCAGGGTTCAGTGTCAATTGGAGCAGACTACGTCCCTTCTGTGTGGAGTCTTCTTCTTGTATGTGTGGGCTTACTTCTGCTACTCTATTTTCCTCACACAGTCCATATATGTATGTTAGGTTAATTGGTATCTCTAAAGTGGCCCTAGTGTATGTGTGAGTATAAATGTGTAAGTGTATGTGCCCTGTGATGGATTACTAGAAGGGTTGGATCCCTCCCCTTTTCTCTTCTAAACCCATTACTATAAAAACTGGTTCACATTCATTTGTTGAATCTGTTTAATCTGGCTGATCTTTCTTTCTGATCTTTGTCTAGCAATGCAATGTTAGCTTTCATCAAACAGAAGTATCAGATCCATCATACTAGCTGCCACTGATGCATTTACATATTGTTTGCATGCAGTTTTCTTGTGTGAAAAAAACAGTTTTTCTTACATTACACTATAAAAAACGACTGTGACTAGGATAACGCCCAGACAATGTCCTGTTTCACAGAAATTAATAAGGTTGCTAAACGTCACATACTATACCTGTATAGAATGATGAAAGAGTAGGTTGATTTGTAATATCCTGATACATTAGTTTTCTAATTTAATATTGTTCATTAAACTTAAGTGCAGTCTGTGTTTGGTTGATTTGTGTACGAGTACTGTAACTCATTGTGAATTATTAGTTTATGTTTTCTCTTTAGGAGCAAAATGCAATAATTCAGTCAGTTCCGTTTTCTGCAAGATTTGGAATAAGCGGTAAAAGTTACCGTTAGCAGCCTTGTTTGGTGAGTCAACAATCTTAGAATTGTTTTAAATGACAGAATGCACTAGGGTAAGCATGTTTGTCTCTAATCCTGCTCCAGGCAGCTCAGATACACGCAGCTGGAAACAGCCAGGCATCAGCAAGCTGCTGATTTGCTCACTTGTTTGTGTCAGAGCTCAGGAACCTGTCGAGAATCCAGAGGAATGAGAAGCTGAAGGCCTGAAATGCATGAATGCTCAATGCTCTCCAAACACAATGCTTATTCAGTGAGAGACGGCTTTTTGCATACTTTTTAGAAGTTTTTTGCTTTTGTGCACTCTCTGCAAATCTCCCCTCCCTCCCTGCTTTCCATTATCTCTGTGACTTAGTGGCTCCTGGGAGGCCGAGTGGGAGAGGATTCATCCTTGAGGAGTGTAAACCTCTATCAGTTTTGCTTGGCTGATTGTGACTTTGAATTTACCCTCTTATCCTAAGAAGGGACAGGCATGAGTCAATCCATTACACAAATCCACCTCGCCGTCTCTTGTATTGTCCTAGAAAGTAAAAAAGAAAAGCTATTTAGTACTCTATCAAATCATCTCTGTGCAAGCTTATAATCGATCCTTATTTTTAAAAAGAACATTAACAGTGTATATTTATTACTGTATGTGATCTTGTATAGGTATGGTATAAAAACGTACACCCTGAATTTTGCTATAAGAGTTTTACCATACTGAACTACAATTAACCAAAGCAATATAATCACAGTGCGCTCAAGAGGGGCAGCACTCTAAGATACAAATGTTGAAGTCCTCTACTTGTTGTGTGTGTGTCCAAATTATTATATTAATATTCAACAGACACATTTTAAAAGCTGACTAAAATAAAGTACTTAAGATACAGTTCCACGCTACGAACATGGAATTATCCCCCACTTATCTACTTCATACTGATTGCTTTGTCATGTATCCTTGCCTCTCTGCCACAATCACCTAGGTGGAAGTTATTTCACTTGCTGAAGGGCACTTTTGGAGGAATCGGAGCGGGACATTATGAGTGATTTACCCACACACCTGCTACCATCACTATGTACTGTTGTGGTTTTCTGTGACCGTAATGTCATCATTTATTCAGTAAGCAATATGCTGGTCAGAGCTGCAGTGAGGTGAATCACTGATCACAAGGCAGGAATAGATACTGGACAGGGTGCCAGTCGAACAGCTCACTCACTCACACCTAGGGGCAGTTTAGATGGTCCACATAGAATAATGACGGTAAGGCTTGGACCTGGGTCAGTGGATCCTAGCTGCACTGGTAAGATGGTCTTGATCTGTTTCTGCCTATGTTTGTTATACAGGCAATCACCTGGGCTAGCTGAAAATCTAGTGGAACAGAATCATTATTATTATTATGATTATTATGGTTATTATTATTGTGTGTATGTAGTGTGTTATAAGTACATTATATACTTATTATATATTATAATTATAATATATTATAATATTATAATTTTACCAGTGCCTGTTGTTTTCCACTAATTACATCTGGTCAACATTTTACCAATTAATTCTATTAACAGCTTGAAGTCACAGTACATTTAAAGCATATGATGTTAAATTCATTCTTTAATTGCAATTAAATATTGGTGTTGTGTGTATGCATGTGTGACAGTTGTAATCTTGCTAAATTGGACATTAAATTAATTGTGCTTGTCCTTGTCCAACAATACCAACACTAACTAATGTGTCCTTTATACCAACAGCAATAACATAGCTGGTGCTTGTTAGCTAGTTTGTGTCTGAGCCAATCTCAAATCGTCTTTTTAAGCTTTCCTTACTATTACTCTATGTACTGTACTTTTTATTCTGTTACTATGTGGACAAAGGGAAATACCCTGAAAGAGGTTGTGTGCTAGCTGAAACTTCAAATGCAGACATCACAGTGATGTATCCCCCATGGTTAACTTGATTTGAGGGCAGGATATGGTTTTCTAAAGTAAGCAAGAAGACTTGCTTGCAATTTATACACGCTTATAATTCAAGCTAGCATGGGTTAAGGGCCTTGCTCAAGGCGCCAACAGTGGCAGTTTGGCAGAGGTAATATTTGAATGCAGGAACTTTTGCTTTAGGACATTAACTGCTAGACTAGTTTCTACAGTCTGCAAAAATACTTGGATACTTTGTTGTATATGATAAAAGTGGCCAGAAAGGGTCAAAGCTTAGTTTTTTTCTTTGGCTGTAAAATCTAAACTTACTTTCATATGCACAAGACGCCTAAAACAGCCTAATGCCTAAATGCAATACAGTTAGAAATATTAAGCAAAATGAATGCTGACGTCTGGTCATTTTCGAATGGCAAGTTTGCATTCTCATATTTAGTTCTCATATTTAGTCACCTTAATTTACAAAACATTCTACATAAATTACACAGAGCTAACTAATCAGTTTAAGGCTGTTTCTATGCATTTAATTTTTGCTTTGCCTATGTACTGTTCCAGCATTAAACATTATTTTGTCTGTCTGAATTCAAAACATTGTTTAAACAACGGTAACGTGTACTGTATATGAATATATAGGTAATATGTATATAAAATAGAAAATGGTAAATCATAACTTCTGGACCCCACAATGTAACATCCCATCTATAATTATAATAATAATTATTATTTTTTGAAAAATACGACTTAATAGGATCCTACGGAAAACAAAACGTTATTCAGGTATTACCATAAAGAAAAATCCACACCAACTTAAAATAAATGAATGAAAATAACGTTTACATTACATATAATGGACTTAGTCCAATGCTACATGTTAAATGGCCCTTTCAGTACCTTCTGCAGCAAAAACTACACAGTGAAAATAACACTGGCCTTTTAGGGCACTTTTTTGATAAGACTTTGAGAAAATCAATTTACCAGTCAGCTTTTCCTCTGACCTCTAATCTGTAGATTCAACAAAAAGTGTGATTACCCAGAAACAATACAAAACAAGAGGAAGGAAAATAAGTACTGAACAATGAGGATAACTCAATATCAGAGTCAGTGCAGTTTAAGAGTTTAGGCCTGCTGTTCTGCCTTTGGGAGAAGAGAAGAGTCTCTTTTAAAGTAATGAATTAAGCTTCAAGGGATAAAATGCTTTAAATTATTAACAGAGACTTTGAAATGGACTCTTTGCACAACTACTTCCGCATACTCCTTAGTGCTGCTAAGGAAACCGAGAATGTGTCACCTCTTTTTTTGCTGCAGCTTTGGCTCTTGAGACCCGAACCATTTTGTGGATAGATGGTTCAATTAGCCACCAAAATCCCAT
>JAUZSU010152602.1:0-14460 GCA_034780255.1 Parotocinclus maculicauda
TTATTTAAAAATAAAATTTATTTAACCTACAATTAAATTAAAGTGAATCTGGAAAAAAATTAAATGAACAGAAGAAAGCCGTTGGTTCTCCACCAGAGGGCGGAAAAAGATTTTGAAAAATTGCTTTTTAAAAAAATTTCAACCATTGGTACTGCGGTGGATCCGATAAATACAAAAAAAAAATGTTTATTATTTTTTAATATTCTTCAAATATGATCGTCGGCGGATCCTTGAAACAAGCAATAAAAAAAAGTCTTTCCTAAGCCAGTCTTTTCTTAGCATGTTGCCCATCTTTGTCTTTCTGTTTTGTATAGACGCTAAACAGATCCACATTGCACTGTATAAGACTTGCTGGTTAGTGTTTTATGCTTACCATAAAACACTATAAATCACTTTCACATTTGATTACATAATGACTGTAAACCACTAGAGAATTATGATGATCCCGGAAAAGGCTTGCCGGTTCCCAGAACCATCACTTTGTCAGTTGGAAAAGCTCCTTGTGCCGTTTTCCACCTGAGCGAGTCTCACATCTGCTACTCTCATAGTATCTTTACTGTGATTTAATCATGCGCTTGGATAATACACTAAAAATACCATTTGCGGTTAGATTCTGGTACAGTTTCAGCCATCGTCAAGGCAAGCTTCTTGTTTGCGTGTTCCTGATGGGCTCTTGTCATTTCAAGAACATCCTGTAACCTCCAGTGAAAGACGCTGTAGGTTTTTCCTAAAGCAGAATCTGTTAAAGTGACACTGAACTCTCTGTATGTAATTGTGTGGGTGTGTGAGTGGCAGAGAGGGAAATGCCTGCTCTGCTGTGGGAGGATTTGTAGATCAGCAGAAATCCTGCGGCAACCCTCAACAGTATGATCCTTGAGCCTATGGTCTCCTTCCGTAAGTCCTCCCAAAGAGAGGAGTAGTTTAGTATTGTTTTGGTGCACTATATATTTAGCCTGTGTAAGCGAGAACACAAGCTTAAAATTTATTAAGCGATCTATTGTAATCCGTCATACTGCTTCTTCTTATTCCACACATTTGTGTGATTATTACAGCCTGAAGATCTTAATGTCTGAAGGCCCATAATCTACTATTGCTTCCATTGTAAAACGGAATCAATTGTAAGTCGTTCCAGATAAGCGCATCTGCTAAATGATTCAATATAAAGTGATTTACATTTAGGGGGACTGTGGTACTTAGTCACCCTGGCTTAAGATCCCACCTACAAAACCACCGATAAGATAAGATAAGATAAACCTTTAATAGTCCCACAGTGGGAAGCAGTGAAAGGATAGCAAGTCATTCCGTATAAAAAAAACTATAGATGAATAGAGGAAAAAATATGAACAGAAATAATAAAATCACTCTACACAACACATAAAACATTATTTACAGGTTATTTATAGAAACATTGGGGATATTAAGGGATTGTGCACACTGTTTCGTAGTGTGTGGTGTTTGTCTGTGGTCTGTTGTTTGTGTGTTAGGTGTGTGTGTTCATGGTCTGTTGAGAACAGTGCATATTGGAAGCTCTAACAGCAGCAGGAAGGAAGGACCTACAGGAGAGTTCCTTCATACACTTGGGGTGAAGCAGTCTCACTGAAGGAGCTACCCAGTGCTGCCAGAGTCTCTTGCATGGGGTGGGAGTGGTTCTCCAGCATGGGTGTCAGCTTGGCTAACATCCTTTTGCCCCTCACCACCTGCACTGTGTCTAGGGGGCTTCCCAGGAAAGAACTGGCCCTCTTAATGGTTTTCCAATCTCTTCCTGTCCGCCCTTGAAAGACCACAAAGTAAGAAGATGGCAGACGCCACCACTGTGTCAAAGAAGGTTCTCAGGAGTGCTCCCTGCACGCCAAGTGACGTCAGTTAACTCGGCAGGTGATTCTGCTCTGGCCTTTCCTGTAATGCGCAGAGGAGTTAACTGACCAACACTCAGGTACTTATGAGTTCACTCTTGCAGTGTTCATTCCCTGGAGGTTCTCAGATGGAGAGTTGTCTGGATCTGTGGAAGTCCACCACCTGTTCTTTGGTCTTTCCTGTGTTGAACTGTAGATGGTTTTGCAGGCACTAGTTCACAAAGTCTTGAGTTAGTCCTTTGTACTCACTAACCTCCTCATTGGTTATAAGGCAGACAATCGCAGAGTCATCAGAGAACTTCTGGAGGTGACAGGCCAGTGAGCTGTACATAAAGAGTTTGGAATCCAGACTTATACATCCAGATAGACTGTGTACAAATGGAGCATTCCTCCCCAGGAATGGTTGATCAACAAAGATCACTCTGGTATGAGCTGACCAAAAGGCAAGAATCTTGTGTGCCAAGTGAATCAGGTATTTAATTGATCATTATCATTTTCCAGTTAATTAATTACTTTTTCCTACACACTATGCATTGATTTAAAGACTTCCATGAGTTTATGGTATTTAGAGCATTTATAAGCTCACATTTCATTTAATGGCTCACATGTCAGAACAAAAGTCAATATTACCCAAAATATCATCCAGAGGAGAACATTATCCAATAGTATAAATCTTAATTTTTATATACAATTATATTTTATAATAATATGTTATAAAGGTCCAAAGTAGGGACCCTTGAATACAGTCTAACACCAAAATATTTACTTAAGTAGCCTAGAGGTTAATGATCTGGACTCTGGGTTCAAATCCCACCTCTGCCAAGCTGCTACAGTTGGGTCCTTAAGCAAGGCCCTTAAGCACTATTTCTTGAATTGTAAGACTGTATGAGTTGTAATACGCTCTGGATAATGGCGTCTGCTAAATGCCGTAAATGTTACAACATCTTCTGCTATGAGACTAGTGGTTTTGCTACTAGTGATTAATGTTAACTGAACTCTGGGTTTAAATCCCACCTCTGCCAAGCTGCCACAATTGGGTCCTTAAGCAAGGTCCTTTACCCACAATTGCTTGGAATGTAAGACCGTATTAATTGTAAGTCACTCTGGATAATAGCGTCTGCTACTTGCCGTAAATGTAAACAGATAATTGATGTCGATATGACCACCACTGAACACTAATACTGTAAATAAGAAATTACCTACATTTGCTAACTGTACTGTTTTGCTGTATAACTTACTTGTGGTTTGAGAGACAGCCTGTCTAACATTGTGCATATTTTATTCATTTAATTTTGTTACCCCTTTGGCAGAGTGTTGCATCACGGAAACTTAAAGAAACACGTTTGAAGCTGAGCTTCCGTTGCTACAAATTCACGCATCAGAGATAGCACCATGCAACAGAAAGATAAATAGCTTAAGTAAAGCCGTTTATCTTCCCTGTCTGTCAGTTTTGTCTCTCTGGCACAATTCCGATGAGACGTTATTGCAGACGGGGGTTTTGCCACTGCTGCTAAACCTATATGCTTCACTACACCTGCATAACACATGAGCTTTGGTTGTTGGAGCTAATTGCAGAAATCTGATTTAAAATCACAGCAGTTCACTTGTGTTCCAATTCATAAAACCCACCGTACTGAACACCCGGCTTCTGTAAGGTTTCCTCCTGTGTCAGGATTTTAAAAAGTGTGTTTATGTCACTGTGTTTACAAAAATGAAACAACCACAACATCAGCAGCTCTCGGTGAGAGTGAGATCTGTCTATACTAGAGATGCTCCCGATTCTCCTGGCCATTTCAAATTGCTGTGCTATTTTTACATTTGAATGGTTGAATTTGATCTTTTTTATTTTCAGAAATTATAAATGACATCATACAGAAACGTTTTGTTCAGCCCTTCTTCTCAATGGAAACTTCTTCATTGCTAAAAAAAGATACTTTACAATGGGGGCCACTGGGTTGTCCCTGGCACTATGCTTTTTGCAGCTTTACAGTTAATATATTGGTAGCGTTGTCAAATTTTACATATTGACTAGTGTGATGCATTTTTAAATGTTTTGTTAAATACATTGTTCTGAACGTTTTCAGCGATTGGTTCATCTGCGACTTATTTTTACCATGTTTGTATTCAGACACCATGCACCATGCACCAAGCATTCATGCTAAAGATGTGGCTGTATCCAAAATATATCCATAGTCCCTCATTAGTAATGCACAATACAGAGAGAGATTATTTAGTAGCTAACTAAGTAAGTAGCACTCAAAACACAACCAAAATCATTTTCTCATCATTACCCTGCCTCAGCAATAAAGAAAACCAATGAGTAGCTGAGCCAAGTTTAAAGCTCTGTACACACACAAACTCTGAGTTAAAGTAAAAGCACTTTTTGTGCCACTGTCATAGCTGTAGATGTGATCAGCACAGAATCGCTTTTATGAGACTGAATCTCTATTCTGTAGAGTAATGTGGAGAAAAGAATTGTAACTCGAGATACTGATAATGACTCTGCTACTGGTTATGTGTTAAAGCCTCCTTTAATTGTATTTTTACCTTTGGACCAGTGTATGGACCAGTGACTAGAATTAGCTTAACTGTGCAGTTAGAAAGTTTATAGGAAGAAATTCTCAAGACTAAAATCTCCATCCATGGGGCACTACATAACTTTTCGTGAACTGAACGCTTAGAGGTTGGGCAACATGGGCAAAATCTTCTGTCATGAGATGTCTTTTTTTGTCTTACATGTTTTGTCATGCATGTCAACATGTCAAGTTTGTAAATCCTTTTCTATATTTGTGTGTAAATGTGACCTACATCAACATCAGATTTTCACACATGCCCCAAAAGCAGATAATGAGGTCCCAGTTGCTCAAATGAGACAGAATTATTATACATTATATGTAAGTGGCAAATGTATGTGAACCTCCAAACTAATGGTTGGTTTGAAGGTGAAATTAGAGCCAGGATTACAATCAATGAGATAATGATCAGGTGTGAGTAGGCAACACATTTGTAAAAGTGCATAATGGCACAAACAGACATTTCTGAGAACCTCAGGAAGAGAGTTGCTGATGCTTTTTTCACAGTGTCTAATGTTAATGTTCAGGAGTCCAGCATCAGTAGAAAACTGAGCAAAAATGTTTTCATGGCAGTGTTCCAAAAAGAAAGCTACTGCCCTAAAATATTTACTTTTAGGACTTCATCATTAGAACTGTGAAAAGGTCGTCTTAAGGGTGTACAACATTTACACCGTAATACATTTTGTCGTATTCAATGAAATGGCTATCTGTGCAAATTTAAAGAATTAATAAAGTGCTACTTTAAAGTCAGTGAATCAATATAGTTTGTAAAATACCTATTGTCATGATTTGGTTAAATTTATATTGCACCAGACTGTATTGTAACATGTATTTGTGATTTTCCTATACAAGTTGGTAGAGCTTTAATCATAGAGCAAGGAGTTCCCTAGTGAACAATTGCTTAAAGAAACACTGGTAAATATGGGTCATGTGTTAGCTGCTAATCCCTGAAGACTGTGAATACAGATGGCTGTGAAAAGTAAAAAAGGCCTTTTATTATAATATTGAGAAGACTGGAAGAATTGTTTTTTTTTTAGGGGAATATATACACATAATGAGAGGTTCTGCTAAATAAAAGGTAAAATCATGCCCAATGTGTATGCAGTTACGCTCTGTTTAACGGCTGTATTATGCTCTGTGTAACAGGTCATTGACCGAAATAGATGCTGGACAGCCACATAGACTTTTTAGGAGGCTGTCATATAAATATAATTTTTTCACAAGCAAACTGCGTGCAGGCGATATGTAAATGCATCAGAGATACTGCTGTAAACACAAGTGGAACGCTACCATCTACACAGCATCTTCAGTGTCACTGCTTCCAAAGCATAACCTGTTAAACATATTTGTAGATTTGGGAAATTCACAATATAGTAAAACTTTGCTTAACGACCACAATCCGTTCCGAAAAGTTGGTCGCTATCCGAAATGTTCGCTGTCAAAAACAATTTCCCCCATAAGAAATAAAGGAAATAGAAATAATTGGTTCCCAGCCCCTGTTGACTGGCTAATATATGAAAGTTACAGGCTATATAGGTATTATTTTTAATGAGAACAGTTATAATACAGTACAAATGAAGTTCAATAAACATAAAAACATTAAAGAAGGCATTTAAACATAAAAAAAATTGTAAACATAAGAAAACTTACTGTTTTGACTGCGATGTGATGGAGTAAGTGGATGGGGGTGGAAGGGGTGGAATTTCTGCTTGGAAGGGGAAACCCCTTCCATGAGAACATGATTGAGGGCTATATTATTAAAATAAAGCACAAAAATCACTAAATAAGAAGGATGCGTAAAGATAAAGATAACGAACGACCGATCGTAACTGTATTGACTTTTAATAAACCTAATAATTAAATGCCTCCATATGGTGGGAAAGTGAATCGGCGTTAGTAGCATTTGTTCAGAATCACAATCACAGTCCGTACCTTTGAAACTTTGGATATATCAATCCATTTATTACAGCAGCAGCAATATAGGATATCGAGTAATATTTTAGATATTCAAACCTCCTGCTTGCATAAACACACTTTAATAGCATTCATACGAACAGTATACGGTTAAAATACTGTTGACTTCCTCTTCAACCCCCCCCTTCAGTGCCCCACATGGTAAGTGATCATAAATGCAGCAAATCATAAATGGCTCCTACAGTAACTGTGTCTCAAACGCGAATGATGCTTGGTCTGAGATGCTGGTCACGTGTAGGTGACGTAGCTGTTCGCAATCCGAAATTTTGTTTGCTATCCGGGACAACTTTTTTGCGAAATTTTTGGTCGTTATCCGAATTGTTTGCTATTGAAGGAGTTCACTAACCGAGGTTCCATTGTATTAACATTTGGTTAAATGGACAAATTCAGTAGTATGTTTAATCTTAAGCCAAAATGTGTTTGTGTGTAGGTTTGTCTGACAGATAACCTGGGCAAGCTTTCCCACATCCTGCAGACCGACCATTTTGCCTTGGTGGTGCACGAACAAATTCAATGTGAGTTGTTGGCATTCTCTGTTGTTGTTTTAATTGTATTGACAGATGCTATTTACAACAGGTTTGTTGTATTACAGGTTTGCATATTCCAGACTGATCTTTTCACTTAAAGTTTGTATGTATGTTTTAGTTATGTTTTATATGGTCTAGTTTTAGTAACATTGGCACTTTACATTGTGAAATGTCTTTGAAACCTGTTCAAAGTGTTATCACATAAGATGAGATGCTTAAAAAATATTCTTGATGACTGAATGACACACTCATTTAAACACTGGCTCACTCATCTTTTATACCTGCTTAATATAACCTGGTTAATTACCTCATTTTCTATACCTCAAAACCTGCTCAGGGTGACCATCCATTGCAGGGCATGCGTACATACATGTGCACAGAATGAGTTCCAACAGCAAACTTGGGTTATGTACAGGGGAACATGCAAGCTGCCAGGCCAGGACTTAAACATCTGAAGTTAAACTCTCCATTTATTTGTGTCTCTCTACAGACATAGCTGATGGATCTTCTACTCCGAAGCATATGGTGTTTGGCGTAGTCACAGCCATAGATCTGCTAAACTACGTGGCCAACCATGAGAGGAGGGACAGCACGTTGTCCGAGTGCTCATTTACTAATGACATCTAGCTGATTTACTTGTAGCAGGCAACTTCAAATATTTTCAAAATGACATAACTGCAAATTAATAGTAAAGATTTTAAGGCTATGTTCACACTGCTGGTAGCTCAAATCTGGTCTTTCACCTCATATATGGAACACACCTGTGTTCCTCAGTGCATCATCCATTCTACAGCAATGCAACTCCACATGAGCAGCCAAATTATAATATTTATTTCTAACAATAGCTTATATTATATACTCATATTGTAATAATAACAACTTAGTGAGTGTTGGCTTATTGTCAACAGTGTTACATTGTGCGCTTATACACTCACCAATCACTTTATTAGGTACACCCTTTGTTCTTTACTCATTGTCTATTATATGAGGTTATCCAAAGTGTTTTGTATTTTTGCCAAATATGGGGTTCAAGGTTACAAGTTCAGATAACTGTAATATGTGGTGGTGTTGTGCTGCCTATCAAGATGATGATGATGATGATGATGATGATGATGATGATGATAAGCAGGTCTTAACCACTCAGGTAAATCAAATATGCTGGGATGTGCCATGTTGAACTTCCATTCTTGCAGCACAGACCTCAAAATTAAATTCAATCATTTTTTCACAGCCTATGCTGTCATTCTGAAATAAAGTTTCTTGGTCTTTTGGCTAAGATCAAGTGTAGTATCTCTTCTTATCAGTTTAATATTTGACACCTCCCCTATACGGAGACTATGTATTAAATGGATTATTAGGTCTGGGAGCTGGAAGAGGAGCTTGCTTCGTCTACTCCACGGATCGACCTGGTGTTGCAGTACCTCCTGGAACAGTGCCCTTTCTGAACAGGACTTTGGTGGCCTAGTAGTTAATGTACTGCACTATGGACCAGAAGGTCCAGGCTTCAAATCCCACCTTTGCCACAGTTGGGTCCAATTGCTTGTATTGTAAGAGTGTATTAATTGTAAGTTGCTCTGGATAACGTAAATGTAAAGCACAAGTGAGCAGACTAAGGAGGGCTGACTGCATTAATTTTCTGCACCCAGCTTTACAGTGTAATCTTCTATAACAGGTGAATCAATATGCCTATTTACTTAATACCTGGTATGCTCCAGTATCCCATGTGTTATTTACAATCATAAACTTATATGAATGTATACATTACTCTACCAACCTCTGCTTAATCCCTGAAACAGTGGTTGGTTCTTATGTTTAGTACTTGTCTGGTGAACTCAAATGATCTGGTAAAACTGGTTGGTTAGCATGACAATGTTATGAATAGTGGTCACATTTTTAAGGGATAGTCAGCAGTGATTATAAGTGGTTATAAAATGTGAAATGCATGTCGAGAGTGTATTTTATTTAACTTCTCGTTTCAGTGACAAAACTGTATATTTTGAATAGGGTTCATACAGACGTTTTCTGTTGTGACATGTTGTAATCACCAGATGGCAGTAGAAGACATCCGTCTTATCGATCAAATCCAGGACTTTTTTTGTCACAGGGAGTTGGAAGATTAATGTATGTAGCCATTTGTTGTTGCTAATGTGAATGGCCTGCCTATCTTTATTGTTTGAGCCTTTTTTGTACTGTTTTAAATGCTCTTTCATTGCGAATCACTGCTGAATGTAGTATTTTGTTGAATGTTGAGTTTTCATTGTAAGTTAGGATTGAGGAATCTGGCTAAAGCACACACATTATCGGGTTTATTTTGTTGGTTGCGTATGCATTGGATTTTGGATGCTTTTAAATTAAAGCTGCTTCCTGATATTGATGTTTCCTGCTTTAGCCACTAGAGGGCGTCTCATAATACCAATACTTTAGAACAGAATCTTGATCATTAGGTGGGCATCCAGAGTGGAATGATGTCAGTCATATACTGCTCACAAAAATTAGCTGATATTTCAAAATGAATACAAAGAGGATCCCACAAGAACTGCTGGACAATCTGATCCTGTCCATGCCTCATCATTGTCAGTGTGTTTTGGCAGTTTTGAGTGGTCATACACCCTACTGAACAGTCAACGTGTGGAACTCTCATCCAATTTGACATGCATCTGTTCACCCCATGAATATAAACACTTGCTACTCAATTGTCATAATTGAGTTTGCAGCTCATTTGCATAATCGATCAACTGTCTGACTTTTCATTTGCTTTTCTGATTATCTTGTGAATCAAATCGTTTCATATCCATTTTGAAATATCCTCAAATTTTTGTGAGCAGTGTATGTAATGCAAACGTGTAATTGCAGACGTTCTTTACTTAAGTAAAAATTCTACTAATTTGATTAAAAAATACTCAAGTAATAGTATGACATTTTTTCTCAAGACCTGTGAAAGTACATGCTGCTAAGTGTACTTAAGTATTTATTCTGAAAAGTCTTTCCGACTCAGCTTTTGGAATAAGATGTATTTTATTGAGTGCAAAATGTTGACACCCATGACACAGAGGATCCATATCAGACTCCAGACTTGTTCAGAAGAACATCAAGCACAACGTAAGTGCAGGAAACAACTCTTCAGAAATGTTGGTTATTATCTTAAAACCTTATTATCAAGAGCCAGCTGGAATTACTAATTTTTTTAATCAAATCTTTTTGCCCTGTCGGTAAGCCCTCTGTGTGTTTGTTTTAGAGCTGCTATTGACTTCTTTCCTCTCTACCCTCATTTCACACTAGTCTGAACTGTAACATTCCAGGCAGTATGAGCACAGAAGTGACTGGAAGCAGGTCAGCAGGAAGGAATGAGATGATGTAATGGGCTATGCAGAGATGGAACGAAAACCCAAACACACTGGGGACAGAGTGTAGTGTATGTGGGTGGGTCACATTTATATAACATTTTGCTGGTCTCAACAAAGTATTTATGACATTTTTTTATTTTACATAATCTACAACTGGCTTTTGAAAAAAAACACAATGTAAAATGCATTAGCTACAGTAATATTATTTCAGTGAAATACCGCAGACTGACTGAAAGACTTATGCCTCTGTGTGTGTCTGTTTGTCTGTGTGTGCATCTGTCGTGTTTCCATATGAATGCACAAACATGTTGTTTTGGAAACTTTTCATCACATAGGGGATGTTATCATACCCCGCTCCAGTGATCATGAGGGACGTTCTCTGATCCTCCTCTTTTCAGCTTCCTGGCCTGTGTGTGTTATGGGAAATCCTTGATTTATTCCCTTCCAGAGAACCTTGTACTAAGTGAATTCTACAGCATTGTACAGAGTAAGTCAAAAGTCATAGCACATCCTTTTATTTCATAAACAAAAGTTAAAATGACATATATAAAATACCTCAGCAAGTAATTAGTGCGGGGTGGGGGGGGTATTTCTTAGGCTGATTCCGAAACATCTTGAAAGCAGCCATATTGGATCAAGGGCAAGTTTTTCCATAAGGAAGGTGGTCATGTAGCATATCAAAGAAGAAAGACCAGAATTGTCTTAGAAGTTAATTGCGGCAATCAAAGTTGCAATATATCTCTTTTTTTGGTTTTAAAAGTTATCAACACAGAAAGTTCAAAACTTGTTGTTCGTCACAGGTAAATGAAGATGGAATTGACGATTCTGGGAACGCAGCTGCTGTATCATAGCCACTGACTTCATCAACCAACACCCAGAGAGCGCACCAATTTTACACAGGACTGTTGCATCCCTTGTAGCCAAATTCAGAGAAACTGGAACTGTTAATGACAAGCCACTTAGTAGTCATCTGAAGACCGCTACCGACGAAGAAACATCAACAATGGTTTTGGCACCCTTTGCAAAAAGTCCTCGACGCTGCACTTGACATGTCCTGTGACTTCTGACTCACCCTGTATCACGTGAGATCACTTGACCACATTTTGCTTATAATAACTTTATTTAACTTTAATTATTGGCATGCTTCATTAACAATGGCTACAAATATTATAAATATATGTCTTGTAGGATAGGTCAATCTCAATAAAAATATTGGACATGTAAACCATTAATTGAATTTTTTTCAAGAAAATATGCAATGCTTTGTGCAACTTTTTTTGCTATCATTTTTAGCACACTTGCCAGTGACTACAATATGTCTTACATATTGTATGGATCTGGATTTATTTTCAAGCACAATCTCATGATGCTTCGTGGGGTGCTTCATGAAATGTGTCATAAACCAACAAAGTCACTGTTCCATCACCATACATTGACAGTAGGGCTTAGATCTTTTCTGCATGCCAAACTTCAACACCTGTCTGTTGCCAAACGCTGTATTTCTTTTAGCCAAAATCCCAAGCTTGCTTCCTAACTGGAGGGTTGCTCATATCAGGTATCATGGCTCTGTGTCTGTGCCACATGCTCTTACAACTGGAACTGGCACCCAGGTGGTGGAATTAACTTTCACAGAATTTTCGAGTCTCTTGCTATCGGCACCTCTTCACTCACCACTTATACACATTTGGGTAGCACAGCAAGAAGGTGCCGGCTTTAATCACAGGGTACTCCGATTTCCTCCCACAGTCCAACACATGCATGTTAGGTCACTTGGTCACTCTAAATTGGCATCGGTTTAAGGGCGTAATGGCCAGCAGGGTGTGACCGGTGATGTCTACAAGGCATTTGATAGAACAGTCAAGTTGTGTGTGTGTGTGTGTGTGTGTGTATGTATATATATATTTGCTCACAAAAATTAGGAAGTATTTAAAAATGAAATATCAGTAAACACTAATTACTTACTGTGCGTTATTGTTTTACCATCATCTTAGCTGGTTCTGGTTTAATTGTGTTCTTGGGTTATTGCTTAATATATTGCAGTAACCTGTTGTTTTATCTACTAAGAAGAATACAAAGCATTTATGTAAGTCAATACTATTTAATTGCAGTAAATACTGCAAATGTAAATGTTTAGGATTAGAAAGCTTTCCTCTAACTCGTCTTTCAAATAGTTTGCTGGCAGAGAAGGATCCCAAAATGTATTTGTAAATATGCAACCGTTATTCCTGTCTAACCATTCTTATATTTTGGCCCTCACAGGATCAGGCATGTTTAACAATCATTCCATTGCTTGCCCATTAGGTTGAATTTACTTTAAAAACCTTAACATTTATAAATATTGTAGTACCACTGAGTTGCTGTCAGTATTAGTGCTATTACAAGATTTTGGCATACTCCACATCAGTGGTTCAGAACTAGCAGCTCTTCACATCCTCTGTATCATTAGCCAGGCCAGTGCTCTGCAATAGCGCAACATATTATTAGCCAGTATAGCACCTTGCAGTGTCTTCCCAAATCATTAGCAAGGCATGTGCTGTGCTGCCCTGCTAGCATACTCACAGGGCAAAAATGCTGAAGAGCAGACATATGGGAAGCTATGTCCTGAATTAACATTTACTTTTTCACAGTCACCATGGTCATAATTTTTTTTCTGTCAGGTTCATGCTGCTACTCAGAACGTCACTCCTTCTCATTATTGAGCCAGAAATAAATTCATTAGATCATTTTCACCAAGTCTAGGAAATTTCTGAAAATGCCTTGTGCAGTTCACCACCCTACCACTGCAGTAAAGTCATGTTATCATAGTTAAGTGCTGACACATAATGAAGCTAATCAAAACCTCACATACAGTATCTCACAAAAGTGGGTACATCCCTCACATTTTAAAATATTTTATTATATCTTTTCATGGGTCAACACTGAAGATATGATACTATGATACAATGTAAAGTAGTCAGTCTACAGCTTGTATAACAGTATAAATTTGCTGTGCTCTCAAAATAACTCAACACAGACATTAATGTCTAAACCGCTGGCAACAAAAGTAAATACATCCCTAAGTGAAAATAGCCAAATTGTGCCAATATGTAAATATTTTGTGTGGCCACCATTTTTTTCCAGCACTGCCTTAACTCTCTTGGGCATGGAGTTTACTAGAACTTTACAGACTGTCACTGGAATCCTCTTCCACTCCATGCCGACATCACAGAGCTGATAGATGTTAGAGACCTTGCACTCCTCCACTGATGCTTAATGGGGTTTAGGGCTGGAGACATGCTTGGCCAATCCAGCACATTTACCCTCAGTTTCTTTAACAAGGCAGTGGTCATCTTGTAGGTGTGTTTCGGGTTATTATCATGTTGAAATCCTGCCCTGTGGCCCAGTTTCTAAAGGTAGGGGATCATCATGCTCTGCTTCAGTATGTCATTGCACATGTTGGCATTTATGGTTTCCTCAATGAACTGTAGCTTCCCACAGCCATCACGAATCATGCAGCCACAAACCATGACATTTCCATTACCATGCCTGACTGAAGGCAGAGCACACTTGTCTTTGTACTCCTCACCTGGTTACCACCACACACTTGACTCCATCTAAAAGTTTTACTTGGTCTCATCAGACCACAAAAAATGGTTCCAGTAATCCATGTCCTTAGTCTGATTGTCTTCAAGAAACTGTTTGAGGGCTTTCTTGTGCATCATTTTTAGATGAGGCCTCTTTCTGGGATGACAGCCTTGCAGACTAATTTGATACAGTTAGCAGGAATAAGGCCTGAGCACTGACAGGCTGACCCCCCTCCCCTTGAACCTCTGCAGCTCAATTTCAGGATGTTGGCAGTCTTCTTATAGACTAGGCCATCTTTATGTAGAGCAACAAATCTTTTTTACAGATCCTGAGAAAGTTTTTTGCCATGAGGTGCCATGTTGAACGTCCATGCATTACACTACACAGTCAGCTGTTGCATAGTTATCTTACAGGTATACAGCTTGTAATCAAACCAATATATCTAATATAGCTACTTTGGGTTTGTGCCATCCTTTATATTATTTTTTAAATAACTTTCTGTGTCTCAGACCACATAATTGTCTATTTTATAAACAACAACTCGACCGCATGCGTGTTAGGTTAATTGATTACTCCAAATTGGCATTGACTTGTGTATATATATGTGACTAGTGTTGAGATGAAC
>JAUZSU010152612.1:0-26254 GCA_034780255.1 Parotocinclus maculicauda
ACAATTTGGAATAAGGCTGTAACGTAACAAAATGTGGAAAAAGTGAAGCGCTGTGAATACTTTCCAGATGCACTGTAAATGGGATTGTGCAATTATTTTGTGTTTGTTGATTTATTATTATGGGTATTTATTATTAGTAGCTTTTATTAGTGGTTTTGTAATTGTATTTATTTGAATTGAATTAATATTGAAATTAAATTTAAACTTAATTGGTTCCAGAAAGTCTGTTTGAATTTCCCCATAAGAAGTAATATAAGTAGAATATGTTCCTGACACCCAGATTATTGTTTTTTGCCTGTTGTCATATGTATTTAATGATTAAATGCAAGAATAAAGCTAAGGACTATAATGCAATTCATTAAATCAAATACAATAAGTGGATATATAGTGGAATCTTGGAGTTCAAACACCTCTTTACTTGAAAGATTTGGACATCAAATGGTCTGTTTACATTTTTTTTTTGTCCCCAGACTAAAGCACAAATTCCGACTTTGAACATGGACACCCTAAAAAAAACACTTAGTGTTTAGATCCTCCAACCATGAGGCACGTAATCCAGTCCATGGCGAATGCACCACATATGATGTGCTAATCACCATTAAAACCCTCTGGTGCGGCTGTCATAGTGATACAAGACATACCAAAACTGTTTACTATAGTAGCTATATGTTTCACTTTAATTTAACTTCGTTTCTGTCTTCATATTTCACTTATTTCATGTATTTATTGGTTTTATGGATGTATGTTTGTATTACACTCCTTTGTTTATGCTTTAGTCATGAATTACACATGAATATAGGCATATGTAAAATCAAGAATATGGGAGGTGAGAACGATTAAATCCTATTTGCATTACATCTTATGGGCAAATTTGACTCAAGATTTCTAATGGCCTTCAGGAACCAATTACGTTTAAATTCAGAGATTCCACTGATGTAAGCGCTGTTTTGGCAAAGTTCATGACTGAAACATGGGCAGACTGAGGATGTGTGTGAAATTGCTCCCATAGACTGTATATGTAATATACAGTACATAGTATACATAATATAAAAATGGAATATAATGTACATAATATTTTGTGGATGCAGTCTTTCTTATTTTTAGGGGGTTTATAGTAATTGGCATACCATATTGATGCATTATCACCAATGATTGACTGGATTACATGCAGTGTGGTTGTCAGAATGAGGAGTTTGAATTCAGAGGTTTGACAAAATGTTTATAATTTTAAATTTTTTTTATAGTTTTATGAGTGTTTTTTGTGCTCTGGGCAACTTGTTAAATACTACAGTGTGCAGAATATGACCCTTTTTTGTCTTCCTAAGTAGTTTAGTCACCCTCACTTCCCAGGGGAGAGGGTATGAGTTCGCCCAGAGCTCCACAGAAGGTAGAATGGTCACTGATTGGTGAACAGTTCACGCTTGCATTGTGAATGCTCTGAGCTGTTAACTTGCTGGCGAAAAATAATTGTTAGATGTTTCAAATTGCTCACACCACAAAAAGTTGTGAAGCTAATTGGGTCAATTTATACATTATACACAATAATGGAACTCACGCCTGTTTACTAGACTACTTATGGCTTTATTCATGCATTTTTTTTTGTTTTTGTCTTAATCCCCTTTTGTGGATGGAATGGAAATTAAAATCCTGTGGGTGTAAGAGCCCTCTGAAACAGAGACTGTAACATAGTGAGGATGTGGTCAGCTGAGGTATCATTTCCACCATGAAATACATTCTTCCTGAACTTATATAGCACAAGAATGACTGAAAGTAATAATAATGTCCCAGAATAAATACAGTGATTTAAAATTGTAAGTAATTCAACTCTTGAAACACTGAGCAGCAGATAAAATACAGGTATAAACACAATATGCAAACATTTAGTACAATACTGTACAATATCATAATTCTTATCTTTGCATCTTTTTGTTATGAAACGCTATCATGTTTTCAAGTTATGCTTTCTATTTTCTTTGATAGTTGTAGACCACTGTGTTTAGAGAACTTGCACAATATTTTAAAGGCATATGCAAATGGACTAACATGCATTGCAACCTATAATCTGAAGATGTCTGTGTTGGTATAACCATGACATCATGCATCATGATTAACACTAACACCATTTTAGCCCCGCTCTAGCCTTTCGCACCCTCCCTTTGCTAAACCCATTTACCTTGTTAGCCTTTTAATTAGCAGGAACAGTTCATTGTAAGTCCCCCAAGCGCTGCCTCAGCATTTGCTCTGGAACTCGTGTCGACTAATCGATAGGCAAGCATGTGGGGAGCCCAGGCACTCCATAAAAGCCTTTACTGTCAAAGGCAAATGAGCAGAAAGAAAGGCTGGAGTTTGTTATTCCAACCTCGTTTTTGTCCACCTGCCCTGTTTTTGCTTCTTTCAACTATTTCAGCATAAAACCCCTCAATAAACATTGCAACGAACAGAGCAGACAAAGAGGGAGAAAAATCTAATAATAAATCTGATGTGTGCTAGATTTTTTGCTTGCTCCATGCCTTGTCTTTTTCTGTTTGGATTTAACAACGGCACCAAGGTAGTTAGCATTTATATGACATGTTCGAGAAGGAGAGCTGTATATTAGATGTGTCTGTGGGTCCACAGTCAAGCAGGCAACTGGAATAAAAACCATTCCATCATCCAGCCATCCACTGAGCCTGAATTCACTCTCCAAACTGCTGTTAATAATATAGTATGGTGCCAGTCAGCAAAGCCCTGATGCCAATAAGTAACTCTCTGGAAGTTGTTGGCATGCCAGCAAATACAGTGGAACCAAATGGGGTTGACTGCCAACAATGTTTGTGCTAATCCCTACTGAGAGGGTCCAGATACCAGAAACATTTTGAATAAGTGAAGCTCCACAGACTCTTAAACTGCAAAAAGCTAGATAGTCCTTCATTTCCTACAACGACCTAGAACTGGTACAAATTTACAGAATATAATAAAAGCAAATCAGGGTTAAGAGCCTTGCTTAAAAATCCCAACAGGGGTGCGCTTGGTAGTTGATCCCTCAACTTTATGGTCAGTAGTGCAATACAATAACAACTGCTGCACCACTGTTCAAGTCTTCATATATTATATTTAGATCATCTCTTTGATTCTTGTCATTGATACAAATGACCAATATAGAACATCATGATTTGCCTTTGGGTTGTTTATACATGAGTTTGGAAAACACAAAGTGGAGTTAATGCATATAGATTAGTCTTGTTATAATTCTTACAATGGGAAATGTGTGTGTAAATTAACACAGCTAATTTACATTTAACATAACAATTTACATCATTGTTTTTAACAGATCATGTGGTTTGATATGTAACCAGTAGGAGTGTAACAATACACTCTGCTCAAACTTCAATTCAATTAACAATTAATTAGTTAACGATTCGATTTTCTCAGGATTATTGATTCTGAATTCAGAAAATCAAACAAATCTTTTGAGTTAACAATGAAAAATACACATTTTCAAGTAATACATTTTTTATACAACAATAAACTAACTGCAATTGCAATTAATCTGCAATTAAAATAACTACTAGAAACATTGTAAACAAATTGTAAACAAAATGCTGTAGTTTAGCTTCACCATGTCTTTAATAACCACGTGCAATTTCTCCTTTTTTTTATTCAAAATAGTGTGCATTTTTTCTTGTATGCAAATTGAAACTGAGGTGTAATGTAGTCATTAGCACTGTCATTAATAATCCTACATAATCCAACTCGAACATGCACATTGTCCTATTTTTGCATTGTGATGCATCATGGCAGTATGCATCATTACACCTTTAGTTTAACTATTTAACCCAACACTGTCCTGTGGTAAAATGTGTTTTGATATCATAGTGTCCTTGTGGCAGGTTCTACAGTATATCAGAAAAGATAATAGCCATTAACAGTAAGCCTTTCTTACCTGTGCATGTAGTGCTGCTCTGTTTATGTGATATGCTCAAAAACACGGACTGGAACAGCATTGCAGGGGTTAGAGCTGTCACTTCACAACTCTAGAGACCCTCTGGACCCTTTGTAGCGTTTGCATGTTGTCCCTGTGTATATCTGCACTCCAAAGACATGTAACATTTCCACATGTGGAACATGTGTGTGCGTATGTATGTATGTGTGCGCATGTGCTCACACTCGTGGTCTACAAATGACTGGTATTCCACATAAGATTGTTTTCCGCCTTGCACTCTATGCTGCCAGATGGCTCCCAGCTTCCCATGATCCTGAGCTGACATGTATAGAAAAGGAATGACGAATGAGCAATGTAGTGTCATTACATTTGTATTGTAATCGGCCTGAGAGTGCAATCAGATATCCAATGCTTTTTCCTGTGGCCCCTCTGTCTTCTGGCCTGCCCATTGTCAATTCATGATCAATTTAGACATGACAGTTCTGAAGCCCTAATACTGTACACCTTTTTGCATTGTATTTAACAGTTTATTATATTAGAATTATTCAACTTCCAGGTATTGGAAAGCCAATCAGAAACTCTGACTAATCTCAGTGTTTGTTTTTATGTATGTGACTCTTACATTCCTTGATGGAATCTGATCTCTTTTCTGTTTTAGCCACTGCCCAAGGAGCCATCTTAAAGGACATCATCTAAGAGGAGGTATGGGCATCTGTATTCATCACTGGTTGCTTGTGGAATGTGATGTGTAAATATACAGGTGGAGTCAAAAGACACTGGACATGTCACATGAAATTGGTGGTCTTTCTGGGTATCAGTTGTTGAATTCAGTGACTTTGATACAATAGCTGCGCTCTCCGGACATCAGAATTGCCATTTGTATCTTCACTTACCTGTGACGAAAAACAATAGTTTTGAACTTTGTGTTAATAACTTTTGAACCGTAAAGGGTACTGCAAATCAGATTGCAGCAATTTCTGAGACAATTCTTCTTTGATATGCTACATGTGTCCACCAAGGTGGTAACAAAGTACCAGTAATATCATAAAAGATACTCTCCCTTAACCATTACTTATTGGGGTATTCAGATATGTAATTTTCCCTGTTGTTTCTGAAATGAGTGTCTTGTCTTTTGACTCATCCTGTATAAACAGTGCATTTGTCAAGTCTGCTTGCAGTAAGCCCAGCAGCTCCATGTAGGCAGTGTATTTCAAATTTAGATTTTCATATTTAGAAGAACATCGTGGAACTTCCTTCAGCTTGAACCTCCCCTTGGACACAGTCCTCATTGAAGGCAGGACCAAAACGGGACTGTGGTGGCCTAGTGGATAAGTTACTGGACTATGGACCAGAAGGTCCAGGATTCAAATCCCACCACTGTTGGGTCCTTGAGCTAGGCTGTTAACCCGCAACTGCTTGCATTGTAAGACTGTATTAATTGTAAGTCGCTCTGGATAAGGGCGTCTGCTACATTATGTTTATGTATATGTGCAGCCATCTGAACAGATAACACATTTCCAGTTGTGAACAATCCAGTTGTTGTGCCTTTTCCCATACTGCAACCAGGCAACTTTGTAAGCAGAAGTGAGCAAATGCCTCTTGCATGCCACCCTGCTCCATATGTTCACGGTATGCGGTTCCCTGTAGATTGTTCTTTTAAAAACTTGTCTGTGAATTACCTGTGTTGACTTGCAAGCCATTAAACATACCGGTGGTCCGTGAGTTTTGTCATTCGGACACAATTATGGTTAGAATTTCCTGTTTACTGAGATTTTTGCCACACCATCCAGTATCACTGTACACTTCAATACACCTGCAAATTCAGCTAATTCCTTCACAATCACTCCTGTTTGCCATCTGCTTTGCGACCCATTTTCCACACACCAAGAGACATACTCTGTACTTTACTACCCTCCTCTCAATCTCTGAATCCCCACGGGTGTTTAAAGAGAATGGTCAGAAAAAGAGAACATGCCTAGTGAATGGAAGTTCTCTAGGTGCAAATAATTGTCAATGATTTTTTGAACATGGATCCATCCTGTCTCATATCAACATTCCAGGCTGGTGGTGGAGGTGGTGTAATGGTGTGGAGGTGGTGTGGAGGATATTTTCTTCTCTGTCAGTTTTGCTCAGCCTGTCCTGATTAAACAGTCTTAGGAGCCACCAGCTCTGCAGCAGGGCCAGATCAGATTGAAGGGCAAACATGGACTGTAGCTACAATGGGAATCAGCAGATGAAGGATGTTGATGGCCATTCAGAATATGACCAGCATCTCTAAATGTCTCGGCTGTTTGGACACAGTCACAGTCTGCACAAGCAGAGGAGCAGAATGAGATGCGGCCATATTTAATAAGATATATTTACATGCCAGCTGTTGTTTGTCGCTGCTGCTTGCTTCATGCTGATCCCTCTGGGAGTGTGTCGGGTGGGTAAAAGCGTTCACTTTGGAGGAAAATGAGGGACACACCATGGATTTCTACTCAGCCTTGAAACAATTAGCCATCAATCAAGGCTAAATGCAACTGTGGTGACTTGTTTGTGAGGTGAATAGTATCTGATGTTTCACAGATTCACATCAGTTACATCAAATTGTTTATTTTTTACAGTTATAGCTGTACAGTCACATTAATGACACACTTGTTAATCAAATATCTATTTATTTTCCCCCTCCATTTAAGCAAGTAAACCATGGAGCTAGTCACTGGGCCATAAAGTTAGAGCTGTAGTATGTAATGGTATTTAGATGTGTGTATGATTTATACAAAAAAACGCAAAATATAAGTTTGAAAAGACAACAGTGTGGTAGTATTTTAAAAAATGGTAAAGTGTAAAGTTTGATAAGTAAGTAAAGTGGAAAACTGGAATTATTCCATCATACCATATTTTTTCCTTTATTTTCCTTATTTTATTTTTCTGCCTTTAGCGTATCATCTTCTTTTGGCGCACTTTAATCTCTATTACTGTCTGTTACCTATGCACAGGTAGTCACTTGCCTTACAGCATATTTAAAACACTGGTATTGTAGTGACACAAGTGCATCAGCTACAAAAGCAACTTTTTAAATACTATGTGCAGTTACTGACCACATTATGATACAGCGATCAGCTTGAGGCTTGGCAGCCACAATTAAACCTCTTCTAGCTCTTTCTGTACACAGGACACTGTTGGATGAGTACTTTTGGTCACATTATTTTTAGACTATTGCTGTACAAGCACTACACATATTACCAAGCTAAAAATATACACTTTCTATCAGTTACTCTCCATTATTAAACACACAAACTTCAGCCTGTGTCAGTTTCTGACCACAGGTGGCTATTGGCTGGATGTTTCACCACAAATTATGTAGTGACATACAAGCTCTGCACAAATGACCATGTGTCAGGTTCTGTAAATGCCTATAGTCTTAAGTCAAATATCTGGTGGTGGTTTATGAACTTTATTAACTGAAACATGACATCCATGCTGTTACTAATTTAGGTCCTAAAATGTTGTAAATGAAGAAAAACATTGGTCTGTACATATATCATACTTCATAATAGCTTTTGGTGTTGTGGTGTTTTTACGTCCTTGCCATTCAAACCTGACAAATTGAATACCTTTTGAAACCATCAGTCACAGGAAGACATTGGGAAGTGGGGAAGTCATAAATATTTATTTGTGAATAGAGGGTTGGAACTATTGAAATTCAGTTAATTCAAATCTGTGAAATTATATTTAACTTTATTAAAAATTTATTTAGTGAGTAAATTTTGCAAATTCCAACTTTTTATGATTTATTTATGTGGCAAAACGTGTTTGTGAGACTTTGTGTCGTCCCACAGACTGTCAGTGAAACGAGATTCTCAAAGGCATGTGGAATAATGAGAAACTGCAGGAGAAATTGAAACACACAGATACAAAACATAACCTGTCAGAAGAAAACCAAAATGCTGTATCATATTAATACAGACAAAGTCCTCCTTTTCTTTTAGACTATTCCATCTGGCTGTAAAGATGAGACGTGAGGGACGAAAAGTTTTATTGCAAACCCGCATGAAAACAAAATAAGCGAGAAGATCAATGAAAATGCAAATGAGAAGAGAGGAGAAAGGCGAGCAGCTGAACCCAGCGTGCCTCCTTCTCCTCTCTGTCTGCTTTGATCATAATGCACGGTGTGTTTTTCTGCCCTCCTCACCATCTCTCCGTCTCTGTCTGCAGGTCTATTGACGTTCTCATGAAAGTCGAGAACCAGAAGTCATCCATCAGGTCCACACATCGTATCCATCCTCACACCCTGGAGCTAAAAGAACTCACCAATCCAGCGACCTACCAGTAGCCACCTCTGATTTCACCCTCACAAGAACCCTGACCATACACGTCGAGAATCTCTGAGGTTAAATTCGGCTCATCTAGTGTCCCAGACGCTCTTGTACCTTTTATAATTGGCAAATGGAAAGTGTAAGACCCGTAAAACTACGATAAACCAGAGGTTAGTGTAGGTAAGGAGTGCTTTTCTTCGCATTCAAGAAGTCACTAGACGAGGACTGTATAAGCGATTTCGGATTGTGGAGCATTTCTGATCCTCCAGTAGTTCAGGACCGTCTTCATATACTTTTGACCCCAGAGACAATCCTATATTAAAGTGTTTCAGATATAAGGTCTCTTTACTGGAGTGCTTGCAACGAAGGAACTTCATGGTTTGCCTTGTGGACTTCAAAGTGCAAATTCTTTGATCATGTTGATATTTTCATGTGTAAATTCTGCTTCACTCTTTGCTTTTAGTGTCTGTCTCCATAACTTGGAGTATATTGTTCTATGGAGACCCTTTGCCTTGAGGCAACGTGCCAGTCATTGAAGATGAAGCTAAGAGGAAATAAAGGGCGTCCACTTGTATACATCAGAGTGACATGTGCACATGGGTCAGGTTGTATCAGCATCCTGTTGTCTGCACATCCATCTTGTAGATTTCTATCCCTCCAGTGAGCAAGAAACGTTTTGCCTTTCCGATCTGTGTTGGCACAGCAAAGAGCGTTGCATTTAAGAGTAAATTCCTTGAAGGGCGTGAGGTTTGGACGCTGCAGGGCTTGGCAAGCCTAGAAAGCAGGCAAAAAAGAAAATGGCCACTTTTCGTGAACGTTAGGTTAGTAATTTATCAGTCTGGAGGGGTAGGCAGTGCTCCCTCGGTTGTGAATTTTAATGGTGTTTTATGGTTCCTAATAAAGTCTGTTATGCTTCTGGCAAATATGCAGAGCACAACATCCCTCGCTTCCAATTACTGAGAAACTCAAGGAGAATCTTCAGACATTCATCACACCATACCACAAATAAGAGCATAAAATCTTTTTCTGCCTGGCTTGCGCTCGGAACGTTCTCTGTTCTTGACTTACTGCATTTATACTTTAAAGAGATGCACCAACACACTGCAGGCAGAGGCAATTTGTCTGATCTAAATATCTTCTCATCGAGGTAAATCTTCATTTGTTTATCTATTTTAATAAATACTGAAATGAGATCAGCCTACAGGTCATTGTCTATGGAGATTTAATAGGCATCAGTGAGATTAAGAGAAGCAAGCCATGCTAGTGTAGCTATAGTATAAAAAAGGCAGCATCTTCGCCTTTACTGTCAGCATTAAAACACAGGCTGTACTTTTATATCTACATAATGAAAAAATGAATCTTGCCAAACTTTTATTGTTCACGTTACGATTGAATTTCATTTATTTGGTTGTAATGTGCAAACCTGGTGCAGTGGAATGTCCTTCAGCCCTCAGGGTAAACCAACCGGAACTCAACAATCAACTGAGCTAGTGTTGTCCTTTGTTTATAACTTTTCCACAGCTGGGAAAAGCTCAGTAGACTTCTGCTTGTGGGTTTGTTGTAAGTAGGCCCACAGGTTTAATTGTTGATGCACACAGACAAAGAAAACATCACCAAGCTTTAAAGCTTTGTTAGCTCTGAGGTGCACGGAGTTTGTCAAAATACAATTTGCACAAGTTGAATAAAATTTAAATAAGTCACTATATAATAGGAACCTATTACACATAATGAAGAATTATTATTCTTTTGTAAGGATGTTTGTACAGGTTTATTCTGCTGTGGATTTAAAAAGATTTTCTATAAATCTGTTTATTGTTTTGGTTTGTGTGTCTGTGGTCTGGGAGGTGGTGGAGCTTTTTGAAGGATTCTTGAAAGGGGCTTTGATGAAAAGATTTTGAGAACAACAAATTCCAAACCAGCTCTGCTATTTACTTTTCTTATGTTTGTTTTGTATTTTAAGGATGACCTTCACATGAAAGGCTTTTAAACTTTTGAACTGAAAATATGTAGGCCTTATTTCCAATAACTAAACTTGTTTGGTAAATTTAGCTCCTTACCTTTTCAACTCTAATAGTCTCAGCCAAGTGTGAGGCTATGGTAAGGTTAAGAACTTTTAAGACTATAATGTCCTCAAGAGTACCATTTAAATTAGTTAAGATAAAATAAGCAAATTGTTAAAAAGAGAATTTGAAGAGTAGCCATTTTTGGTAGTTTTTTTCTTAAGAAGTAAGTTAAGAAAACAACACACATATACGATGTTTTGTCATGAACTCGTGATCCACAAGTATTTATAGACATGAATTGATGTGATGTCTAATACAACAAATATTATACACGTCAAAAAGCATGTATAACATCACCACTTGGAAACAGAGAGTCAGTTACGGTTAGGATGCCAGTTTTAGATAAATGTTGGGCAAGAGCTCTCATATTAATATTGAATTGAAAATTTGACCTTACCATATGAGTGCACTGTAAACTGTTCACCGTATCATCAAACGATCACTAGTTCCAGTCTTCTATGCCAAAACCTTTGGTGAGTCCAATATACAATAGCACTCACTGTTATTTTCCCTGCACCCTTAGTGACAGAAATGTCATACTTTTATCCAGTATTTATAAGAACAACACATATAACAACACCATCCAATCATGGGGGTAAAGTTCAGTCTTGACTACAAATCAGAAGGTTGTGAGTTTAAATCCCAGCTCTGCCAAGCTGACCCTTGAAAAGGATCCTAGACGTTCAAGTAATTCACTATTGTATGTTGCTCTGGATTAATGTTGTAAGAGATGTTGTTAGCTTTCTCCAAACAGTCACCTGCTCTGTGACTAAATGAACAGCTGGTTGAAAAGAGGCTGCGACTGGCTTCTCAGAGTAAACATCTGTTAGTCATATTACATTTAAATGTAGCATATGTCCTTATCCAGAGCAGCTTACAAAGCAGTATAGTGATTTACTGCTCTCCTCTACACTTATTTTATTTCTCCCAACATTTTCTACCCTTTAAGTTTTTAAGAAGGCTATGTGAACACCTTTAATAACACATGACACTCATTGTCAGCATGTTGTTTATGTGTTACCATCATTTAACAGCTATTTATCAACACCAAACATTAAATACCTGTTTTAAGTACAAGTGTGTGTCATTTACAGAAACAGTTCTGTGAATTGAGTTCTGTGAAACAGGTATTTTATTAAAATTTTAATTGACTGTACATTACCATAGTCAAATAGTCTTTTTATGCTACTGTAATGAAACCTAAAGGGTATTTTCTTTTGCAAGAAACCTGCAAATGATACGTAAAAGAGCCATAGATACCGCTAAAAGCCTAAACTGTTATACACGTTAAACCATGTTTCCATTTAAACAATTCACGCATTCACCGTAATTACAGAAAATTCAGGACAGTAGTTACAACCCTGTCTAGGGGAAAGCCTTAACAGTAAAGTGTATGTATGGACCTGATAACCTTAACAGAGCCTTAACAGTTTAAGTAGCTATATGGCCCTGATAACCTATGGTTATAGGTTGGAGGCACGAAGGAGAAGCAAACAAACAAATATTATTTAAGTTCCGCCTCTGCTCGCAGATTCGTAGCGATAAAAACAGATTATGATTTTCTATCATAATTGATCACATTTATCACAGAACAAAGTCCTCTGTGGTAAAACTGAACAGACATTAAACAGATGTTCATTAAACAGCAAAGACCTGTAATCCCAAAGATAAAAATAACATTTTAGACGTGAGGAATGATTTAGCTATCAATGCCACAACAACCCATAACGAGGTTTGTGAACCTCCAGGTGGAAAACCTTGATTTAAAATTAATCATGTAGGATGATAATATGACACAATTTATATTTATGGACAAAGAAAGAAAACTTAATGGTCTAATCAGTGAGCTAACAGAAAGTTGTGGTTAGTTGAGAGTTCAGGCCAAATTTACTCAACTGAAATGTATGCTGTGTAGACCACAGCACAGAATGCGACTAAAAGAAAAAAGAACTTTCTGAATTGATATGAATTAGAGACTTTTTGTTTACACTTAGTAAATGTTGCATCATTTATTTTTTTCTTGCAGATTACAGAGCTGATGCGACTGAGCACAGAGTTTCCTGTGAGTAGATATTTTATTGACAGGCTCTGATGGGACTGGATTACCCTTTCAGCCTACCAGGTCAAACGCTGCAGTCAAACTGCCAGTTTAAAATTTTGTATGAATTTCTGAAGATGTTTTAGGAAGAGCAATTAATGAAATCGAGGTAACTTCCTTATCTGAATTTAGTAATCAGTCCAATCAAGATGCAGCGAAGACAGTGGCAATTGTAATTTTAATTATGTGTGTCGGTGTGAATGAGAAAAAGTGATTTTTGCATTAGTTTTATAGACTATGGCCTGATCTTTATCCAAGTCGTCATAATTAATATACACATTGACCAGAAATAATAATGCACCCAGAAAGAAATGTCCGATTACTGTAAAACTCATGTCATAACTGCATGTCAGTTCTGTTTAGGCAGATATGTAAATTATTACAGGTGTGGATTGATTAGACACTGGGTCCAGACAGACCACCAGTAGAAAGGATCATTTGATTCGCCGACAACACAAGCAACATCTGTGAGCAAATGTACCACAGGATACCATACAGAACCTGTATTCTTCTATTCCTGACTAAAGCTCATCTTTTATCCAAGATGGAGGCAGCCTAACAGGGTATTGTAGCATCCTTTTAATTGAACAGTTTTCCCCAATAAACATAATCACTTACATATATCATTTCATTCATACATATAACCCTTTATTCAATACCCGGTAACTCCTTCTTAGTGAGTTATTTTTTGTCACTGAGTGTACATTAACATTTAGTTATGTAGTATGTAGTTATGTAGTGTGCAACCACAGCCCCGATAGTAAGAGACATATTAACAAATTCCATAGAAAACATTGTATATTTAATGATTTTTATTGAGCATGTTAAATATTTCATCATCTTGACTGGGAAATTAATATAAACCCAGTAGCCATTTTTACTGTACTCACTGATGAGACTTAAACAATGAAAAAAGCCCTTCTGTTAATTTGTGTTACAACATTTTAATTTGGTTAAGGCAGTGGTACTCAAAGTGTGGGTGGCGTGGAGCTATTGCAAAGGGGGAATACAAGGCAAATGAATACTTTTACACAGTATACGTGAAAATACATAATTCATGCCATGTAATAATTCCACTGTAAAGGCCATTTGCCACTTTATTTATTCCTTTTTAAACAATGAACTTCATATAGATTCCTCAAAGATTTTCTATCTGTAAAAAGGGGCTATTGCAGAAAAATCATTTAGAATTAAGCAGTCCTAAACATAAACCGTGTGTGTGTGTGTGTGTGTGTGTGTGTGTTTTGTATTATTGTCGTGTTCAGGCTTTATTTTCTATTGAGCTTCTGTTGTAAAATTGTGCATTTTAATAACATTTTTTTTCTAAGAACAAGACTTTGTGTGCAACTATTGGTCTCTTTACTTAGAACATTTATCTGGAACACATTCATTTTAGATTCATGCCTAGAGGTTATTATGACTTGGATAAAGATTAAGCTATCTTACAAGTAATTAATGCAGAAATCCAGAAAATCATTTACAAATGATACTAGATAGATAGATGCACATTAAGAGCTGTCATGTTTTTTGCATACTCCATTTAAATCTGCACTTTCCAGCATTCCTGATACAATCTAAACACCTTAATGTGACTGTAGAGATTACATGCACGAATGACTCAGCCCGAGACAAAATCACAATGTGAGCCAGACTGCTTGCAGAGATACCCACGGTTCCTCTAATCCCGCTGTGATCGAGATATATGCTGTTTGAATATTCGTATGTTTTTCTCTTATGCCACAGTTCACATTTTAATGCAACGGAGCATGCGATTTCTAATTCATCAATCACCGCCAGCCTACAGACAACTCTATTAAAAACCCTAGAGACCATAGACTTATTTCACTCTGACACAACTATCAATTCCAGCGTCATCCTGCTATCATATTTATGTCCGCATTTACTCATCGTAAGCACTGCTTGGTGTTATGGAATCAATAGGAGTGAGGCATCAATCCAAAAGCTGGACAGTGGCATTTAGGAGTCGTTATGGCTCATACCAGGACTATAATGTCTTTTTACAATTCAATATAATGTATTCCTCACATTGTCATGCCTGACACTTGCACACTTTGCAATCCTCATGTATATTTTGTGCCATAAGATTTGCCAGAACAGCTGCCTTTTGAGGCTTCTAAACAATGCTGTGATATAGTGGTGTGGAAAAAAACAGAAGCAGCTGCATGCATGTAGCAATTAGGCTGAGGGCAGAGAGTGAGTCAGGAATCGCTATTCGCACTGCATGCTTTATAATGTTTTTCCCCATAGCAAGCCACTAACATGCTGAGCTGTGCCTAAGCATCGTGTAATCAGCACTAATTATGACTTCAAAAGAAATGGAAGTCTAACGCCACATGGATCATCACTGGCATTTTTTAAAGTCAAGCCGATAATAAAGACCTTTATAGGTTGCCAACATCTTTTTTGTATTCTGGAGACAATTGATTAAGTAGGTACTGGTCTTGAATCTGACTCAGTATGTAAAACTTCAGCTTGGGCAGCTCTAGACAAATGTAACATTTCGTTTGTGTTTCCTTTCTTTTGTCGCTAGTTAGACCGCTGGTAAGGTGACAGGATTTTGTAAGCTTAAAGGTTCTTTATAGTTTGGAGAAATAGTAAATAGTGATTTGATTTTTGTTAGTTGAACAAAATGTAATTTAACCAGAGATGGCCCAACTAATGCAGTGGTAACTTAAGCCTCAACCACCAGAGCTGTTCGATCTGTATTAGGCACACTTGCTTAAAGTTTCAGCCAAAACTTGATACGTAAGTCAGGATTCAGTAAATAGTGATTCAGGTTTGCAATAGCCCTCAGAGAAGATCTCTGCTTTTATATTGTGTTCTTCTTTATTTTAACATCTACAATACTGTATTCTTATTGCAAATAAGTCTCCATGGAACCTAAAAATGGAAAAAATAGGCAACTGGAAGCAAAACAGGAATTGATTGCTCCCGAATACAGTCTGCAGTTAGTTTAGCAGCCATGCTAGCGCCCGGAGTTCATCAATAGAGTTAAGTGTTTTGCCTTTACTCACCAATTTACATGACAATATTCACACTTACACACTTACTGTAAGAGTTCTATTAATACTAACTTACTTATTATTACTTACCAAAGTATCCTTTTCATATCCCTGCTATGATACAGTATAGACCGCTCTACCAAACACTTAGATAAACTTTCATGTTCATGACATATGTAACTTGTGATGGATTTGTCTAACCATATTCCCTTCATTAATCAGGGAGCACTTGTACAATAGAACTCCATCAATAAATATAATGCCTTAAAAACTGTGGATCTTCGGCTGGTTTGGAATGGATTAATTTACATTATTCCTTATGGGAAGATTTTGCTCAGTACTCATTAGTTACAGTTTTCGACAAGCTGCAATGAAAGTACCAAGTTACCATTGCATAAGAATCTGCATGTTCAGATATATTATAAACAAGCCGCATGTGTATTTCCGAAGCTAGCTACTGTATAGCGAATAGCAAATTAGATATACAAGTTATCTATGTACAGATTAAGGTTGCATTACATTAGCAGGTTATTGGGTTTGTTATGGTTAATAAAATCAACTTGACTAGATACTATCAAAATATATGTTTTGCAAAAATATTGCAAATTTTTAATGCTAAACTAAATACTATTCACTGAATAATAAAGCTAAGTAACAGGCTAATGACATAGGACAGTTATTCACACTGTTGCATTACATTAGCTAATTTAAGACCTGGCTGCAAAATCTACAACCTAAATACAGTGTATCACAAAAGTGAGTGCACCCCTCACCTTTCTGCAGATATTTAAGTATATCTTGTCATAGGACAACACTGACAAAATGACACTTTAACACAATGAAAAGTAGTCTGTGTGCAGCTTATATAACAGTGTATATTTATTCTTTCCTCAAAATAACTCCATATACAGCCATTAATGTCTAAACCACCAGCAACAAAAGTGAGTACACCCCTTAGTGAAAGTTCCTGAAGTGTCAATATTTTGTGTGGCCACCATTATTTTCCAGAACTGCCTTAACTCTTCCATGCATGGAGTTTACCAGATCTTCACAGGTTGCCACTGGATTGCTTTTTCACTCCTCCATGACGACATCACAGAGCTGGCGGATATTCGAGACTTTGCACTCCTCCACCTTCCGCTTAAGGATGCCCCAAATATGTTTTATTGGGTTTAGGTCTGGAGACATGCTTGGTCAGTCCATCACCCTTACCCTCATCCTCTTCAATAAAGCAGTGGTCGTCTTAGAGGTGTGTTTGGAGTCATTATCATGCTGGAACACTGCCCTGTGACCCAGTTTTCAGAGGGAGAGGGATCATGCTCTGCTTTAGTACATATTGGAGTTGTCATGTCATGTGTCCCTCAATGAAATGTAACTCCCCAACACCTGCTGGACTCATGCAACCCCAGACCATGGCATTTCTACCATCATGCTTGACTGTAGGCATGACACACTTATCTTTGTACTCTTCACCTGATTGCCACCACACATGCTTGAGACCATCTGAACCAAACAAATTAATCTTGGCCTCATCAGTCCATAGGACCTGGTTCTAGTAATCCATGTCTTCAGCAAACTGTTTACTTGTGGACATTTGCCAAGGAATAGTGTTATGCTCAATATAAATTTTGCCACATGTATTATGATAATGGTGCTTATTTTGCTATTCGCAAGGACATTTAGGACTGAAACCTTGAAAAACCATAGAAGACTGGAGAACTACATGATATTTATTTTTATTATATTTACATTGAGAGAAATACTGCTATTTGTGTGCCTGTATTTATTGGGCAGTAAGTGTTTTTTACCCTGCTCTTCATTCCTGATGGTTTCACAATATCATAGTTACTGTGACAGACAGAATATCCCGAGGCTCTAAAGTTTGATTTGCCATATTAGTTGAAACAAGCATATTACTGATTGTGTAATGCACTCTTGTGTCAAAGCAGCTTCTTTATGTGCCTTTTGTTTTATAATAGTTATGGAACCATGTACTGTATAATGATCTAACATTTCAGCGCGAAAAGCCAATTGATGCAGAAAGTCAGCCCTTTCAATGACGGTCCAGCCGCTTCTTGAAACAGCCATGCTACCTCAGCACTCATTTAAAATCAGAGTAGCACTTAAAGCTCAGTGTCACATAAAAAGCTTCAAGACGTTACAACTGAAAAGGAACGTTGCTGGTGGACATGCTTATTTTTGTTCATAAAAAAAGGAGAACTTTTGGGGCAGAGAGGATTACTGAGAATCACAGGCGCCGTCTCTTTCTTTCACTCTCAGACTTACAGGGATTGCTGACCTATAAGAGTACTCACTGGCCCATGGGCTGTGTGTGTCTGGAGACAGCTGCTTGCCCTTCAGCACACATGCAGACACACATATACACGCACACACACAAATAAATATTCTGTTTGGCTCATGCAGAGAACGAAACTCGACACATACAGTACTTAAGGGACAGCCATAAGGAGGTACAGATAGACACAATTCGTGCAACCACATGAAACTATTCTTCTGATTTCAATATCTTGCTTCTTTTTTAAACAAGTGGCACCTAGTTTGCATTTTCAAAAAACTTGAAGACGTTTAAAACACTACTTCTATCTTTTGCCGTGTATTTAGTCCGGATTCAAACCGATTTACCTTTACATTATCTCAATTTCTGATGTGTTTAGAGTTGGAAAATACAGCTTCTAGAAATGTTTACATAATCAAAATGCCTGAATTTACTTATGCGCTGATGTTTCCAGCTGTGTCTTAAACCTCACCAAGAGGTCCTGCGCAAATTTTCTAAGAATTTGACACTAATGCAATAGTGAGCCTCAGTGGATATCCATTTTGTTATGCATTATTCACACAGCGCTTTCCTGTCATCATTGCATCTATTTAAGTGCAATCATATTTGCTACAGCTCTTAAAATTAGATGTATGTATGAGGTGAGAAGCCACTTGGCCTGATTTTGGAGTCTTGGGTAAACACTATCTGAAACAACATTATGAATGTAATGCAACTTTTATCTGAATTTCTGGTATGGACTTTTTACTAAAATGTCCATTTGCTAAACACAATGTCTCCCCCTACTCAAGAATACAGAATTTGAATCTTGTATCACTGGAAATATATGACATTGCATTCCTTACAGCTGATATAACAATACATGTCTTACAGTCCAAATAATTGTGAATTAAGGTGCTTGCTTAAGGTCCCAACAATGGAAACTTGATAGAAGTTTGACTGAACCCTGGACCTTCTGCTCAATAGTCCAGTACCTTAACCACCACCATTTTATTTAAATAAATAGCTTTGCTACTTTCCTTCTTAAACCTTACTACGAGTGTTCTATTTGTGAAAGTACAACAACTGTTTAAAACAGTTGGCACAGTAAAGCATTTAACACTGTAAAGTGTTACCAAGTGTTTCATTGTTGTTTTGTCCAAATCTTCCTGGAAACACATCTGCTCTTTATATTGTATACGATATTTGGATCTTATGTCTTTACTGTCACATTTTTCCTTTGAAAAATCTTTACATACTGCCTATTGGAGACAGGTCAAAACTGCAAGCAGGCCAGTCCAATACCCATACCTTCTTCTTGACTTTGTAATGTGTGCAGCATGTGGTTTTGCATTGTCCTGTTGAGAGATGCTTCAAATGATCTTGGAGGCAGTATATGTTTTTCTGCAATAATGTTGCCATCACAGAAGTGTAAATTAACTTTGCCAAGGGTACCAATACAACCCACATAGCATGTCAGAACCTTGTTTTTGGACTTGGTCCAGTCTGGATGGTCATGTTTCGTCTTTGGTCCGGAGTAATATTTTGTATGTTTTATAACATCCCAACTTGTTGTCTATTTGTGGTTTGTACAAGCATAAAGCAGCTGAACAACACAAACCTCCTTAAGTATCTCCAATGTGTAATTTATGTTACTAGGAAGAAGTTTATTTTTATAAACGTTTACAGCTGCTGAGTACATCTCCATTGCGAAGGTCTCTATGGCAGAACTGGGTCTCCTCAGGACATCCTTCACAGCACGTTTCTCTTAAAGTACAGACTCCGTGTTTAAGGCTGTTGGTCCCCTCCAGGGTTCATGGGCGTCTTTGTACTGCAATGCCAATTTGGTTTGTTTCATGTTGCTTTATTACATTCTTTCTCCCTCACCAGTCCTATTTTGATGGCATCTCATCTCGTGGCTGCCTCAGAAACCAAGATTAAAAAGCACTCCTCTTTTTGATAATAATTTGTCAAGTAAGCTGTTTGAACACTATTTTTAACCTTTGACACAGCAAATTGGGTAAAAAAAACTGCATGTGCACATTTGGAGAGATATTTTTTATTTTAAATAATTCCATGCATACATCTTTTAATTCACCCTTCTTCAAGGGAAACGAGGCAATGGGAAATTAAATGTTCCACCGCAACTAATTACGAAATGAGAAATGTGCTTGCAATTGAGACCTCTAAACAAACCTGTACCTCTTCTTGCTTCTTTTTTGTGACAAGCATACAGTAAACTGATTTATACTCATTAATGGTCTTCCTATACCTTTACAATTATAAATGTAATGTAGAGTACAGGGGGAATAATGTAATTATGTAATGTAAATCATGTTCTTGTATGTCTGGTGACTATAACGTCTAATACGTCTACATACCCTATTTTGAAACACACTGGCTTCAAGGCTGCTAGAGAAGCTACAGGAACAAATATAAAACAGGGCAATGAAAGCGTTCTAAACAACAAACAGTGGTGTTAATTCTATATGTGCACCTCCTATCACTTCTTAGCTGGTTGCAAAATATCCTTTAGAAATTAAAAACAATGGTGTTCAGAGGAATGCTGGGCACCCCAGGTCTAGTTATGATCACTAACCCACTCACTCACTCACTCACACACATTCTACCGATTTAATCCAGTACAGGATATCAGGGGATCACCTAACCAGCGGCACAGATGGGACCAAGAGCAGACAGCATGCCAGTCCATTGTAGGGTATGTACACACACCATGTCTTACTATCTTTTTGGAGATTGGCCATTGACATAATTGTTACTGTATCCAATTAATGCTTCACCTTCATCTACTTGTTTTTTTTTAAAGAAAGTTGTAGTATCTGTAAAAAAATAGTTAACCCCACAAGGTCCAAAAAAGGTCACCACAATGCTAAAAATATCCGATATTTCTTTCTTTGGTGGGACATTGATTTTGGATTTGGATTGTGGTGGACTACTGGTTAAGGTACTGGACTATGGACCAGAACGAAATCCCACCGCTCCCACAGTTGGGTCCCTGAGCAAGGCCCTTGACCCACAATAGCTTGGATTGTAAGACTGTATGAATTGTAAGTCACTCTGGATAGGGGCATCTGCTAAATGATGTAAATGTAAATATAAAGAATCAAAGTTGAGTTTTTTCTAAACAACATGGTTCCATGAGCTTACCAATATTTGTCTCAGGTGAACAATGGCTGGTGAACATCAGCAATTGCTCTACTGTTGCTATAATGTTGTACCTTTATGTGTTATGTTTGTGTGTATAGAAATGTGGATACACAAACAAACACCATGAGACTTTTGCTTTGGTTCACTTTTGCCAAACGGTGCTTCAATAAGGAAAAACAGCCACCTGACTTTTTGTGAACCGTATCCAAGATGTTTCTATTGTTCTGGATCACTGGTTGCTAATCAGAGTTATAAATCTTCAGTGAGAATGAACAGAGGAGCAGCTGCTGCTTACTGATGCATGTCATCACAACCTTACTATGCTACTGGTGTCACATTTAACCCTGTGACTTGATAAGCTTGTTTATTCAAAAAAGACCATGGAGCTAGGAGCATTTTACTTTATAGTAGTAGCTGGATAGATTATCCTGTTATTGACATAAAGTGAAGCTGGTTTTTTTCCTTTTTGAGTCATTATTTTCTTTGTATCCTGGCAACTGAGAATTAAATAATATAGAAGAATTTTTGAACAGTTTGATGTTTTACACAATTTTGCCGGTGTCAAACTACAGCTACAGTTATCAACAAGGCCAATGTTCTTATTATTACTGCACTTTTTATTACACCCGGCACCCTTGACCAGCTACACCTCGCAATCATGAGATTGAGATTTAGTCCAAACCTCATGCAAGGCAACAGATTTAATTTAAGTCTTCTTTTGGGACATCAAAATATTGGCATAGATGTGATGCATGGGCACTGTGAGTAAAGTTATTAAGGTTTATTGAAATACCTTACTCATTTTCTTATTGATTGTTCCTAGTCAGGGTTGCGGGAAAGTAGGGCACAAGGCAAGAACAACATCAATCCATCATGGGGCACAAACACTCATACACACATCATTCACACACTAAGGGCACGTTGAAAACACCAGTTAGCCTAACACACATCTTTGAAATGTGGGGGAACAACAAAGTGCCCTGAGAAAATATAGGGAGACACAGTGAAAACATGCAGACCCCACAACGGCAGCCCTAAAAGTTGAGCTTGAACAGGGGATTTCAGAGATGTGCTACAGTACAATAAAACAGGTTTAGTTAAATTGTAACAGTTTATAGAAACAAAATTAGGTCCAGAGCTTGTACAGTGATTATTTATATTATTTAGTCTCATACAAAGTGTAATTTCACTTGACTATTAATCAAAGAATGTATTGGTTGTACTGGGCAGTGACATTGTGGGAGATTATAATGTTGTTTTAGGGAAATGAAACTAAATGAAGTCTTTTCACATTTCTCTATAAACAGTATCAATATCCCATACAGTACTGGGCTGCAGTAGAATTATGTTGCTTAAGTCAGCTATTCTTGGTGAGGGTCACGGTTAATATTAATTATCATAATCATAATTGTATGCGCCGATTGCAGTGTCCTTGGCTGATATAGATTTTCTTTCTGTCTAAGAATTATAAATGGCAGCACAGAGAAACATTTTTGTTTAGCTTTTCTTTCAATTGAAACTTCTTCATTGCTAAGGAAAGATAGCAGGGGTTTCAGCTTGCACAATGGCAATGCTGTATTAAATGCCTTGTAAAATTTTGCGTTCCAAACATATTTTCACCATGGATTTGCCAACAGCCTGCTGTGAAGATCTCCATGCTCATTGTGTGTGTAAAATAAGATTAGTCTCCCCACTCCCTCATTAGTATTGCACTATATAGAGAATGACTATTTGGTTGACTAAGTAGCACTCAAAACACAACCTTTCTCATGATCAACATGAGTCAGCTTTCATAAAGAAACTGGCAAGTGGCTAAGCCATGTTTAGAGCTCCATACACACATAAATTGAATGCTGAATTAACATTAGTAAAAGCACTGTGCTATGTGTGTGGCTGTGTTTGTTCTGCTGTCACCGTCTACAACAGTGGGCTTTATGATGAACTTGCACAATAATAATATTATAAGATTACAGCTTAATTGTTTGTATTTGCATTTGGCTGGTAATTTGCTTGTTGCCGACCTAGCGACAGCAGTCTGCCAGTTACTCAGTTACTCCTACATTAAACTGTAGTCTGTCTCCATTTTTATAGTTGCCAGTGCTTCATAGGCATGCGCTGCAAATAAAGATGCAAAAGTCAAACTGATGCAAATACAGCCCATTTTGTTACCACTTTAACACACCATTAGATTATCTAAATCAAGTTCTGTGTTTAATCAGTCCCAGCTATTCATTACGTTCAGAGCACCATTTGTATTTGATCTCTTGCAGCAGGACTAGTTGCTTCCTCAGACAGATATGTTTCACAATCCAATCTGATTCTTTCAGTCAGTTAATTATCAAGCCCTTCATGGTTGAGTGAAGTTTGTGAAGGCAAGAGCAATGTTTTGCTGTGATCTGATATAAAACAACTCTGCAATTGGAGAGCTGCCTTTGTGCTGTGTGTTATGTAGTAGCTCTCGAATGTGTGTAAGGACATTCAGAAACTAGTTCTCCATCAAGTACAATTAAATCAAGAAACGATTTAGTTAAGAAAGCCATGTCAGCATGTCATTCTGTAATAAAACAGCATCAAACATCTAATAATTACTGCATGTGAACAAGTCGACGACCACTAACGAGAAGGACAAGAAAAAGCGTAAAAGGTTTCATTTCTCACTAATAAATCTCCTAAGTATTTTGTCCTTTAAAGGTATTTTTTAAAATAAAAATCAAACCGTTTCTTAAAAACAGAATATTCTGTGGCATCTTCATACTGTTTAAACCAAGTATGTCAGTCGATATACTCTAATTGACTTTTTGAATGTCTGTCTTGTTGACATATAACTACACACACACACACACACACACACACACACACACACATACACAGATGAGCAGCGAACCACAGATGGGTCTTTACTGGATTGGGGATTTCAGACTTGGCCAAGAGGAGGAACCCAAATGTCAGGCAAATGTCAGGAACTCATTTGGAAAGTGATGCTGCCGGAGGGAGGCAGAATATTTCTTTTTTGACATGCCTGGCAATGTCTCATTTCAGCTTTGTAAAGAGGGAAAAAACATGCTGTAATTCATAACTGTAAAAAATGGGGATTTGAGGAATTGATGCCAATGATGCCTCGCTGCATAATTTTTTGTGTAATTTTAATTCAGTAGCAATTTTAAAACTACATAAATGGGGTGGCCTTGAGCCGACCAAAGCCTGTTTAGGAGGTCCAAATTATATAGACACAAATGTGTGATTAGTTTCTTCCAGTCTATACCGAGTGGAAGATTTTCAATCCATCTGTAAAAAAAAAAATTTGTGGTGGGATCCAGGGTAACAAGTTAGATGTCATTAGCACTAAATCTATCTGTGGCTCTAAAGTAGTAGCTTAGTGTTTAATGCTCTGGACTGTTACCAACCAATTGTTATAAATGACATGAAATTGTCAATTTAGTGTTTCAAACCATACTGGATTATTCATAGATATCTCCAAATAATAAAAAAAAATAATCTATATATAATTTTAATCAGTACTTATGGTTTTTCTCAATTTCATAGAAACTGCAAATGCATTTTTTTCAATCACACCATGAAGAAACTTGAACAAAATTCAAAGACACCCGTTCAAAAAGATTAATATACATTTTCATAGGCATTTAGTTTGTCTGGCACTGGTGATACTGTACCTGTATCCCAGCCCTCCATCCAGCCATTGAGACTTTTTTTCATTGTAATTCTGCACATTGATTTAAGATCAAAGGGAGTTTGTCTTAGGGTTCCTACCTTCGCCCCGGAGCGTTCGGCAGTCCTCGCCGGTCGCCATTACAGAGTTATCGGTGAGGCGGCTTATGTCCAGTGTCCAATTTACGAGCTGATTCCGAATAGCTGCTTTTCCTGCTATTTAGGTGTGGGTTTTAGCGCTGTTCGGTGCCAGGTTGTCTTAACCACGGCGAGCTCGCACCCTTACGCGCACTTTTATTAATAGTGGGTTACGTCCGGGGGCTTTTAGGGCTTTTAGGGGGGAATCCCCGAGGTATTTAGTATTTTTAGGGGCACTTTGAGGGTCTCCCGTCCCGTACTCGTGCGCTCCTCGCACGCCTGAGCTCACGCTCCTCCGGAGTCAGCACCCAACGAGCCTCACTCCAGCCGGCTGCCCGTCCTGAATGGGACGCGCCCCGACTTGGCTTACTCACGCCACACGTGCACCCGAGCTCACGCTCGCCCCCTGGTGCTTTCACAAGCTAATTCCGTTCTGGCTCCTCGCGCGCCCGAGCTCATATGCTCGCTTTTTGGTGCTTCTGCGTCTTTCGCGATTTATTCGACGCCCTCTCGCCATCAGTTCGCGCGTTGCTCGAGCCTTACGCTCCGCTCTTAATCCCCTATTAGTTTTTCTATATTATTTCCCCATTATTATTATACGTCGTGGGATTCCGTCACTCCCGCATCCTTGGGTCCTACCACGAATCATAACATGAACACACCATTCATTTCCTCTAAAAAATCTGGAGGATCAGTCATTTTCTCATGATGGCCTGGAACTCTATTGGGGTTTTATGAATTAGGAGTGTGTGTGTGTGTGTGGGGTGTTGGTCCTTGTCCCATGACCACAGACGGAACTCCCTGACTGTGGACATATTCATATTTACGTTCATATTAATACATAAAATAACTTACTGAAGACTAAAACTAAAAAACGGTGCTATGGAGTAACCACTGGACCTGTACGATGCCAGGAACCGACACAGACCTCACCTCGCCCGAGGCGGTATCCGAACCTCTTTAGTTCAAGTCGAGGGTCGTGTTCAGTTCTTGGCACTATCAAAGTCCAAATGGGTTCCTAAACAGGGCAATGTTTTTACCATTTTCCTATTCTTCAAGGTATTCTTTAGTTTTTGGCATTGTTTGAAAAAGCGCTATATGAACAAAGTTTATTATTATTATTATTATTAATAATAATAATAGTGGCTGTACTGCTAAATTTTTCAATAAATGGCAACCCTTCATTTCCTATTTTAACAAATTTAGACTTTACCTAAGACTTTACCTAATTGAACGTGTGCTCTACTGACTTTTTGTCTCTATCATGTGTTGATCTAATGGGCCATGTCTGTGACATGGTGTTTCGTTGTGCTGGCCGGTCGCGGTGAAATGAGTGAGTGTGGGGTGGGATGGGGTGGTTTATTTTTATTTTTTTATTTATTTTATTTTTGGTTTTGGGATTAGATTGGTTTTGCTTCTATTATTGGTAATTCGTCAGTTTGTTTTTTTATGGTCTGGTTTGAAAAAAAAAGAAAAAAAAAAAGAAATTCTGTAATACGGCCTGTAATGTATATTATTTATTGTGCTTTTCCAATAAAAATATATATAAAAAAAACAAACAACCAGTTTCTATAGTCTCCAGTGGCACGTACACAGCTCA
>JAUZSU010152613.1:0-14459 GCA_034780255.1 Parotocinclus maculicauda
ATAAACATTTAATATGTTACATAGCACGTCCCATCTTGTAACATAGGGCATGTTCGTTTAATCGGACCAGCCGGTTACTAGGACTAAATCGATTGTGTCCCGATGTGGTCCGATTAACCGGTATTGCGCTGTTGGCTTCTGGAGGTGATACTTTACATTTGAGTCAAAATTATATATATTGTATATATTTATAAACATTGATATCATGTCCTGCATATAATAGCTTTCTAAGTTGATGGTAATGAGTTTGTTGTAGAAGAACTCAACCCCATCAAACACCATTGAGATGAGCTACAGCAGAGATTGTGAGCCAGGCCCTCTTGTCCATACGTTTGAGACATAATGGACAAATCAAATGCTCTTCTGGATGAATGTGCAATAACTCCCATAGACACTGTCTAAAATGTTGTAGAAAGGTTTCCCAGAATTGTTCATGCTGGTTGAGCTGCAAAGATGTGACCTACCCCATATTATTCATATTATATGGATATAGAATGGGATTTGATCAAAGCCGTAATGTTTAGCTGTACTCTGTGTAATGTATACATACAGTACTTTACAAAAGCCTTAAGCATTCATGTTTCAATTTATATTCTGCACTCTGTAGTTCTCCAATTACAGATTATAGTCAAGTTCCACTAAAGAAAGGACATATCTGTGTTACGAGATGTGGTGGTTTTTGGTAGGACCCAAGGATGTGGGATAGATGGAATCCCACGACGTATAATAATAATGGGGAAATAATATAGAAAAACTAAAAGAATGAAATGGCGCGTCGCTGTGTTGCGTCCCGACTGAGACCAACGCACCAACTGATCGCGAGGGGGTGCCAAAGCACCAACGTGGCAGGCATGCAGAGAGCACGAGGCGTGCAGAGAGCACGATTTGGGACGTCTCCCAAGTGGTGAGGCAAGGAGGTAGTCCGAACGCCAGAGGGCGAGCGTGAGCTTGGATGCGCATGGAGCACGGGCGCGAATAAATTGCAGAAGACGCCAAAGTGCCAAAAGGCGAGTATATGAGCTCGCTTGTAGCGCAAATGCGAATAAGATGCAAAATACACCTTGTGGCATTCAGGACCAGCAGCCGGCTGGAGTGAGGCTCGTTGAGTGCCGACGGCAGAAGAGCATGAGGTGAAGCGTGTGAGGAGCGCACCAGTACGGGACGGGAGACCCTTAAAGTGCCCCTAAAACACAAAATACCTCGGGGGTTCCTCCCGTACGCGTCCATCGGCACTAAAAGCCCCAAGACGTAACCCACTATCCCTAAATGGGGGGATAGGCAAGTACCAAATGAAGACGACCTGGCAGCGAACAGCGCTAAAACCCACACCTAAATAGCAGGAGAAGCAGCTGTTCGGAATCAGGTCATAATTTGGACACTAGATATAAACCGCCTTACCGGTTGCTCTGTAGTGGCCCCCGGCGAGGACGGCCGAACGCTCCAGGGCAAAAAGTAGAAACCCTAACAGTCTGTAGTTTTTATCATAGGTACAATTCAATTATAAGAGACATAATCCTGAAAAAGTAAGAACTTGTTGTTTGCACACACTGCAGCAGGGATTTTGGACAACTCCTCTATAAGAAGATCTTCTCCAGATCTTTCAGATTTCGGGGCTGTTGCTGGGCAACATTGAGTTTCAGCTCCCTCCAAAAATTTTCTATTAGGTTCAGGTCTGGAGAGGTCTTACGGAGCCACTCCTTAGTTGCCATGGCTGTGTGTTGGGTCAATGTCATGCTGGAAGACCCAACCACGACCCATCTTCAATGCTCTTACTGGGGGATGGAAGTTGTTGGCTAAAATATCGTGATACATGGCCCCATCCATCCTACCTTCAATACAGTGCATTCACTCTGTCCCCTTTCCACAATAGCACCCCAAAAGCATGATGTTTCCACCCCCATGCTTCACGGTTGGGAAGGTGTTCTTGGGGTTGTACTCATTATTCTCCTTTTTTCAAACACAGCGAGTGGAGTTCATACCAATAAGCTTCATTTGGGTCTCATCTGACCACATGACTACATTTGGGTCATCTAATGGTTACATTTCAAGACTGTGGTCCCAGCTCTCTTCAAGTCATTAACCAGGTCCTCCTGTGTAATTCAGCGCTGATTCCTGACCTTTCTCAGAATTATCTTTACCACACGAGGTGAGATCTTGCACGGAGCCCCAGACCAAGGAAGTTAGAAAGTCATCTTGTGTTTGGTCCATTTTCTAATAATTGCACCAACAGTCGTTGCTTATTGTAACCCTGTAACTCATCTCAACAATTTTGTTATATTATTATTATATCATATTCTTAAGCATCATGTGTCAATTTAAGTAAAAACCATATACAGTTTCTATCTAAAAAAATGATGTGGACCTCTGGACTAACAACATCATACTGTCGGATTTATTCCAAGATTTTCTCACTTCTCCCATCCACCAAGATTCCAAATCCTTGTCTCGATTTTGTCAGCGTTTTGGGACTTGGATTCTCAGCTCCAGGATTAAATCTAGTCTCAGGAGTCAGGGTCATGTCCAGCCACTGTCGTTATGCCCAGTCTCAGACCCCGCTATGCATTAAGGGTGTTAGATGTTTACTGAAAGAAATTACTGCATGTGTTTTGTTTATGTGTTGGTTTCCTTTTTCCTGCCTGAGTTTTGGTTTGTCTATTCAGGTCTTGCCTTACCTGTTTTGAGTGCAGATTTCTTGGACTCATACTTGTGCTCTGCGTAATGCCAATACAATATCCTGTTTTATCTCTTAACTGTTTTTTTACTGACCTACACAGTAGAGTTTGCTTATAATTATTAGATTATCATTAACAACCATTTTTAGCCAGGTAATTAAATTGCATACAGTTCAGTGCCCAATGTAAATGACCTCCATTCCATGAAAGGATAGTGGTTCTATGAGCTTTCAAATGTAATGGTTTATAAATTTTTTAATTGCTAATTATCAATCAGTATATTCAATAAAAACTTAAAAACACAACAATTTCAGTATTTTAAGTCTGACATCCAGGTAATTCCAAATGATTTATGTTTGTTTTTTTCAGTTCAGAATGCCAACATGTCATCTCTGTTTCCTGTTTACTATGCTTGTGCAAGCTCTCAGGAATACACATGCAGTTTGATTGATCTTTTGGGTATCCTAGATGTCTTTGGAGAATAAATTAAGTTCATACTGGGATTATAGACAGTCCTAATAAACAGTTGCGACTGTCTTGTTTCCATTCCCACAGGAATATATGGAGACACACACTGTCATTCCTCTGCTGTTTGTTAAACAAAGCCCAGACGGGGCAGAAATGATGAAATGCTTAGGTCTACATTCCCAGTAGTAATGTAACAACTAATCTAAATGTTTAAAAGCATATTCTAATGAATATTTAGTAAATAAAAGGTATGCAGTCTAGCACCGATTCAGAGTTCATTAGTTAATTTGTTTACTTTCTTTTTTTTATTTCTAATACTGAACAGGGTCGCAGGAGAGCCGATGCAACTCAATCGTATGATTCAGAGCTGCCAATTTAATAATTAGTACATTAAATGGAAGTATATTTATATATAGTAAATATTTTTACAGTGTAGCCCCTGTGTCTGGTAACATCATTAGTAAATTCTGACATAACTGCAACCAAGCAATGTGCCCACCATATGGGAATTGGAACAACTAAACAGAAACATTCTGGTCTTTGATGGTTTAACATTTAAACGTTTAAACGTTTAAAGCACCTAGCAGATTATCAATCCATCATTACCCCTATCAAAGACTGCCATACACAAATCAGAATCTCCTAGGATCTGATCAGCTGTGATTCCTCTAAGCTGCAAGGGAACCTCAGCTTCCTCTGAAATGTCAAAAATTAAATAGTCAAATATGTAAAGTTGTGTTAACATTTCATTAACTACAAATGCGGTTTTTGTCCTGCCTCCGGACACTCAGCATCTCGGGGGGGGGTGATTGGAGATGTGGGCTGGCCTCAGTTGGCCTGGATGCTGAGCTTGCACATTATGATTGGAGGAATGGTCAAAGGCTAAATTCCTTTTTGATTGACAGCTATTTTGAGTTACTGTTTACCCCATCACTTTATCACTGAAGGCTTGGTTCCAGCGTGGATTTTGCAAGTGAAGTTGAAAGACAAAATGCAACCCATTTCTTGATATTTGCTTGGTAAAATCACTTGACTATTTCCGTTGTTCATTTCTTACACTGTAAATAAAACACACTTATAGTTTTTCCTTGTTTTAGTTTAACATTTCCTTGTTCATTCGTTTGTTAGTAATCATTTATACTGTTGGCTAGGTCAGTGTGAACTAGCCAGCTAGCAAGGTGCACACGATAAGCTATGTAAGCCAAAGCAGGAGGTCTCACATCCGACCCACAAGACAAGGACATGACAAAGCACCATCTCTTCCAATTCTTGGCCATCCTTGATATGGTGGAGATTCCTTTGAGTTTCTTAAATTTGGAAAGTTTGCAATTTTTAGAATAAGTCAATCTGGAGAAGTATGATGACATGCATGTTCAGGTGTTCTGAGTAGGTATGGCCAATACTTTGCTGTCCAAGCAGTGGTATTTCTTGTCTTTTGAGAGACATAAAGTTGGACAGTGGAATGTGGAATCAGTTAAATATGTACAAACTATAATAGTTAGTGGGAGGAATTGGAGCTACTTTGTACATCTGTGGGAGTAGAAATGAGCTTCTATTGATTAAAAAGTCTTACACCCACAACACAATGGGCCAAGGCCATCTAATCAGCCTAACTCTGCTGGCCATTGAGAGGACACTGGTCAAGTCCTTGGAAAATACACCTAGTTTTTACGATGGGGTCACAGACCATTTTCTTGAAAAGCAGAATTTGCATATAAATAAATTGACAAATTTTATGATTTAAGCTGACAATGAGCTTTCCCTCCTTGAAAAAACAGCAGCTGATACTGGATCTGACTGTAGGTCAAATCAACAAAACATACAATACATTTTTTGATGCTTGTTTTGTTGTTGCATTAAAACTAAAACTCTTATTGTGAACAGAAGAGTAGAACAACTATCCATCACAGGACTAGTGTTTATAAACTTTTAAAAATTTTATTTAGGTAATTTTGTTTTATTCTGAGCTTCCATAATTCCATAAATCTTATATTCCTGTCATATCTGTCAATCACTGTAACATTTAAAGTTGGATGTAATTTGAGGCAACACATTATTGTTATGTACCAACTGCTCCACTCTTAATGAGCTAAGAGGCAGAGGACTCTCTCAGGTGATGTTTATCAGGAGCATTGTGGAGCCATCACAACAAAGAAAAGTCTAATTAGCAATGAAATATTAAGTATGCCTTTAGGAAGAGGTATGCGTGTTTGTGTATGTGAAAAAATAAGCATGTTTTAGCAATTCCTGTTGATCTAATTCATTCATAAATCTATTTATCTAATTTGTATATTCGCTGAATGGACTGGTGTTTTATTATATAACATAATAATTATATAACATATACAACATATGAGGGTTTTTTTTCTTTTGTGGATGTATTGAAAATATTCTCTTATTATGACTTAGTAAATATTCTGCCATCTAAATATTAAGTACAAATAAAAACCCTAACAATAAAGAAAACTAAACGCACTACATTGGAGTGTATGATGCATACCTTTTGTCCAGGTATACCAATCTACAAGTTTGTTTTTTTAATGATAAAAACAATAACTAAGACAGTGGATGTAATATGATACAGTAGGCTGTTTTTTAAGCAGTATACATTTTTAAGTGGCTAAAAACTGGTCTTTTTAAAAGCATCAGATCAGAAAGCTTTAATTACATAACCCTAAATTAGAAGAGTATAAAACGAACTAGCTAGGCTTTACATTTGTTTGTAATTAGTCTCTTTGTGGTGCAACTAGTTCTTTGTCTTGATCTTTTTGTGAAGATTTAATGGGGGGAAGCTTGTTTGGGATGTACCTGCATACTAAATAATTGCAATAACTTTCAGTGAACTATTTCATTGCCTGTACAGTGGTGCTCGAAAGTTTGTGAACCCTTTAGAATTTTTTATATTTCTGCAAATGACCTAAAACATTATCAGATTTTTACGTAGTCCTAAAAGTCGATAAAGAGAACCCAGTTAAACAAATGAGACAAAAAAGTTTATACTTGGCCATTTATTTATTAAGGAAACTGATCCAGTAGTACATTTTTGTGAGGGGAAAAAGTATGTGAACCTTTGCTTTCAGTATCTGGTGTGACCCCCCTGTGTAGCTATATCTGTAACGTTTCCAGTAACTGTCGATTAGCCCTTTTATTTATAGATCCCTGTTCTTTAAATAAAAAACGCTGCCCACTCACACCTAATTGTCATCCCATCAATTGAAAACACCTGACTCTAATTTCACCTTAAAATTAACTTCTAATCCTAGAGTTTCACTTACTTTTGCCACTCACAATATTTAATATGTTTATATGGATACTGTTTTCTGTTTGGGTGTTCAGGTCAATTATTTGTTTAGGACTTTGAGTGTGTACATCAAACTCATTGCTGATCTTCCTCTTTCAGTTTTACTGTTTATTTTTTAATTTGGACTTAAGTCTAAAATATGAGAGTTTCATTTTGGTTAATTTCTCTCCCTTGATGTGCACATTAACAACATTACAATAACTTTCTATCAGTTACGTAATATTGCTAAACTTAGAAATATTCTTTCCATTCAAGATACTGAGAAACTAGTTCATGCATTTATAAACTCGAGACTGGATTACTGTACTTTACTCGCTGGATGTTCTAGTAAATCTCTAAATAAACTTCGACTAGTACAGAATGCAGCAGCTCGAGTTCTAACTAGAACTAGAAATTCCTGTTCATTCCTGTTCTGTCGTCTCTACACTGGTTACCAGTTAAATTTCACATTGATCATAAAATACTTCTTGTAACGTATAAAGTTCTACACGCTCTGGCCCCACATTATCTGAGTGAATTTTTAGAATCTTACAGTCCATCTCGTCTACTCCGCTCACAGGGTGCAGGACTTCTTTCAGTACCTACAATTAGTACCTACAGCAGGGGGAAAAGCTTTCTCATACTTGTCCCCCCAGCTATGGAATAAACTTCCCATTTTAGTTAGAGATTCAGACACTCTCCAAATTTTGAAAACTAGTATACAAACATTCTGCCCTGTCATGCCCTGACCTTTGGCCAGGAGTGTCTGGTGGTCAGTCTGGCTGGGCCAGGCTTTGGTCCTCCTGATCTTGACTCGTGCATCCTTGCCTTAGACTTAGAGAAGAGCTGGAAGTTCACAGTCAAATAGATTTATGGTGATCTGGGATTCTGGGTTTCTGTCTTTTTGCCTCCTTAGTGCTGTCATTCAGGTTTGTTGATTGCTGGGGAGGTGGGTTGCTGTGTAGCCCTGCCGTGCAGCCCCATCAAAGTAACAACACATGGATGCAGGACCCAAGGCTTCCCACCACAACATTGGCCAGAGCAACATACTGACATTGATATTCACTTTAAAGTCTTGTCCGAGGTGGGCACAAGACCTAAAACATCATCCAAAGCATCATCAGATTTTCCCAAGTGGAGCCACCTAGGTCCTTTCTGTGTGGAGCTTGTCCATCCCATGTCTACATAGGCTTGCTCCAGATGTTCTGTTATTTCAATCACTCTAGTTGCTAGCAGGTATATTATATTAAGCATAACTAGAGTGCCCATAAACAAACATGGGTAGTCTAATGCTTTGTACTTAACAGCTCAGCGACCCTCAACAAACAGTTCCATCCACCTCCCCAATAAATCAGTTACAACTAAATCTATAAATATGCTTTGCCAAAACTGATACAGACCTCTTGTGCACAAATCCATGACCTAAACTTTATAATTAGGTATAGTGTTGTTGCACAGCTCCAGTCTGAGTGGGGTGTACAGAATGTTTTCCCTGTGTACAACAAGTTCCCTTAGATATAGCAATAAGTTTTTTAGGCCATCCAAAAAAACTAGTTACTGTAATTGCCTCTGCATCTGAGAATGTACTGGTCTGTGATTGCTATTCCTGGTGGTATTTCTGTTGAAGATTTTACAAATGACAACATTAGGCGGCCCAGCACCAACTCTCCAGCCTGCAGTGTCACTGCAGTGACCAGGATTGAGTCCTGAAGGTCTGAGGTTGTAAAACGTACTGGAATGATAAGCCTGGACCCAGATATGCTGGGAAAATAGGATGCTTTATAATTATAAAGAAATATACAAATTAATTTAGTGTTTTCTAGTATTACCACCAAAAAGGTGTTATCAGTTTGTTTTTTGATTAGAGAAAAATCAGAAACTAGAGATTTGAACATATTTAACTAATGATTATAATTCCTTTTTACAAACCATGATTATTATATCCACCCAAATGGATATCTCCACCCATTTTTGTTTATTTAGAGGTGTGCTTTAGAAACTGATGTCACCACATAAAGAGTATAAATGTGCCTGACGTTAGCAGGTACACTATTTCTCTGTCTCAACTGCAAAAGGTACAGTATTAAACATCAATTTACACTTATTTGTTTATCTAATAACCAAATATTTCATATTACATAAGCAATGTCTGTGGTTTTGTTATGCTGCTTGCAAGAAGTTCGTGAACAGAAATGATGAAGTATCTGCTTGTTGTTTCTCACAGGGTATATACAGGCAAGAGCTGACATGGGTTCTTTGGAATCTAATTTTTCCTCAAATGCAACACTCATCCGTCCTGACAAATTTTACATTCATGGATTTTACAATATCCCGCATACAAAGTACTTCTATCTGTATCTGTGCTTTGTCTATGCAGTGACTGTTTTGGGAAATTCTTTTATAATGTGCACCATCTATCTTGCACGCACTCTCCATACAGCAAAGTACATTGCTGTTTTCAATTTGGCTTTCTCTGATTTGTGTGGAAGTTCTGCTCTCATTCCAAAGGTCATTGACACGTTTTTGTTTGAGAATCAGTACATATCTTATGACATGTGTCTGGCAAACATGTTTTTTGTCTTGTTCTTTATGACTCTACAATCTCTTACTCTGCTTGCTTTGGCCTATGACAGGGTAATTGCTATATGTTTTCCTTTGAGGTATCATGTCATTGTTACCAAAGCAGCAATGACTTGGATTGTTGGTGTGTCATGGATTTTCTCTGTAACCATCATTGCACTTCTGGTAGCTCTTATTACAAGACTGTCCTTTTGCAGATCTACTACTGTTGATAGCTACTTCTGTGATCATGGTCCTATTTATGTTTTGGCCTGTAATGATAAATTTGTAAATCGTTTCATGGCTGTTGTCAGTTTTGTTGTACTTGCATGCCTTCCACTAATGTTAATAACGTTCTCATATATTTGTATAGGTATTGCCTTGCTTAATATCTCTCATGGAGCTGAGAGGAAAAAGGCTATGAAAACCTGCACTTCACATCTAATTTTAGTGGCTATTTTTTATCTCCCATTTTTTGGAACCAATGTTGCTGCTCTGTCATCGACTATAAAAGCAAATGACAGGATTTTTAACTCTGCTTTGACACATACTATTCCACCTATGTTAAACCCCATTATATACACTCTAAAGACAGAGGAGGTCATGCAGGCAATTAAAGTACTCTACAAACGAACAAAGGTAGTAGTGATACGCAGACTGGGTCATTCTGTGGGAAATTAAACTGTAAAATAAATTAGGAACAGGAACAAGTGTTGCTAAAGATGCAATACAATTTATTTATGTAGAAATTGTGTACAACTACAGTAAATTGCTTATGAAAATTAGTGTATAATTACATGTGGATTTACCTGAAGACTGTATCGTTTTTTAAATCAATGGTATACCTAGTGGAAAATATGCTTTTATAATTGTTAAATGACTACTTAATGAAACTGTTAAGCCAGAAACACACTGTGCTATTTTGGAAACCCTGTTGCTTGGTGACAGCTCTGCATTTTTGAATAGTTGGCCAGTGATTTATAAGCTCACACTGTACAAAAGTTGTTGATTGGACTGACATTCTGTGAAATGCAATGTAGCTGTCTAAGCAGGCTACTTACAATGTGAGACTTAATAGTGAGCTACAGTATATTGAACTTCTAATACTGATAAATAAGGCCATATGTAATTTCAACTTGTAACTTGCGAGACACATCAGTAATCCACCTGGGAGTCACTTCAGACCGATCCTACAGGTTTAAAACCAGGCTACATTCGCACAATATACACCTGGCTTAACATTGAACAGGTATATCTGTTGTGGTATTTCCCAATTTTGGAATGGTGACACTGTAAATCCTAAAACATCTGTCATTAAAGCAGATTTGTGATACCGCTTATGTTTTTATTGTTACCACTGGTATAGCAGTAAATGTGAACTTAAGCTCTCATTTCACAAGAACAAGCCTATATCTTTTGTTCAAATATTTTCAGTATTTCCAAAAGCAACATGCACCCTACTAAGCACTGACAACATTGTCTAATTAAAAGCATGAGCCACTCTACCAGAAACATTCATCCCTAATGTTCATGAGAATATAACTTAAACATTTTGTATTTTTTATTATTCTGATGATTACCGAGAATAAAAAAACAACAGCTGCTCATTACATTACATAACCAGGCCATTATGACACAATCCAACAATAATATGATTTATTTTAGAATGAATTAATGTGTGCAATACTAAAATAGTTACCATGCACGTAATACACAAGGTAAAAGTGTTTCTCCAGATAATAAAGAAACTTTGGTTAATTATTCAAATGAACCCATGGTTCTACATTTTAAGATTGAAAATAAAAACTGTCTCTATTAATTTTGTTTAAATTGTATCTATTAATCTAAACTTTGATTTATATTCAAATTAATTTGATAGATTAATTTACTAAATATTGTCCATGCTAAATGTACTTAATAAATTCTAAAGAAAATCAGTATCCCAGCAAAACAATGAGAAACAGGCATGCTAATAGATCCTATTGGCATTGTCTTGACAGCTCCAGGGATCCCCAGTTAAATTCCTGGCCTAGACGTGGTCTGTGTGGAGTTTCCATGTTCTCCACGTCTTTGTGGTTTTATTCAGGTACTCTACTTTACTCTGACATTACAAGTTCACAGTCAGCTTTATTACTATAATGTAACTTTAAATGGTGATTTGTCTCAAAGAGGCTTTACAATTATTTAAAAACATGTCTGGACTGTGGTGGGATAGCAGTTAAGGTACTGGACTATGGACCAGAAGGTCCAGGGTTCAAATCCCACCTCTGCCAAGCTACCACATTTGGGTCCCTGAGCAAGGCCCTTAACCCACAATAGCTTGGATTGTAAGACTATGAATTGGAAGTCGTCTGCTAAATGATGTAAATGTCTATAGTGTAGGGGGTCTGTATGTGGGTGTGTGTGTGTGAGTGTGTGTTTTATGAGGAGGTGGAGGACATGATTGACAGCTGTAAGCTTATATCACATGTATGATCTGTTCGAAGCTGTCCTGGAAGCATATGCTATTGGCACAAATAGGCTGTAAAAAATAACACAATTTATGATGATAAAAATATACATGTATGTATTGTGACATCTGATATTTTAGAAAATACAACTGGTCACAATCTTGGTCTATTAATTCACACATTTTTCAAACATTTATACTGCACTGCACTGTAAATATGTCCCTTGGCATGACGTTAAAAAATACAAACAAATTATTAATAATAATAAGTTAATAATAATAACTGGCTTAAGACAGTTTTGTCTACACTGTTGCACTCTTGATTTCCATACAGTTTTTATTTCATGTGAAATTGCTATTAGGAATATTTTTTCCCAGCATGTTGGACTTTTTCCTAGAAATGCAGGGATAACTTTCTTGTTAATTGTACAAAATTGTTCGAAATTATCCTACATTTTCAGGGGTGATAATTTTCTTTTCCGTAATGCAATATTCAATTTATTTAAAAGATGTTTTAAAGTTAAAACACAATGTTGTCTATTTTAGACATGCCACACTATAGGACATCCAAGTCACACTAAAGGACAGAGATGAATGTAAATGCAAGACTGATTCAGAAAATAAAGTGTTTATTTTAACTTTTGATAGTAACCAGTACTACAGTGTAAAACATAACATATCAATCAATACAAATTTCAAACAAACATTAATGTATTTTATATCTATGAAAATACAGTGTAATTGAGTTTTTTTAAAGCATTCATGTATTTAGGCTACTTTTGAAAAAATATATTATTTGACTGTTTTTTTATTCTGTGCTCAATATTTGGAATGATGAGAACAATGAACATTTCTCCACTTTTCATTGTAGTTATCTTGGGGTGTCATTTTGTCATCACAATTATTTAATTTTCATACATTAGTATCCAGATGTTTAACTTTAATATTGTATAAACTGCCTGTAAGAAACTGAATGATGACTCCATATGTTCTGCAATTGTCCTTGCTTCCTTTTTGGTAGTGTCTTGATGTTAAAGGCACATAGTTTGCCTTCAGCCTTCTTTTCTTGATACCTGTTTAAAAAGAAAATAGATTAAGATCAAAGTAACAGATTAAGAAAAATAAATATAAATTTGTGTTCCAGTATGATCAAGGATCGTCTCCCTTCTGTGTTGATCACTGTTAATTTGCTCTCTATAGTTTCTTGTTCTTGTCTTACTGTTAAAAATAGTGGAATTGCATCAATTGAATGTATATTAAACTTATTTTAATGACATTTCATAACAGACACTCTGTAAAATTAAACAGTAAACATTCTCATTTTAAATCATTACTGAATTTCAAATGGCCAGTAATGGTCAATAAAGAAAGAAATAATTCAAATAAACTATAATTACTTGTTTTAAAAGCTTCTTTAAAAAGATTTTGTGATTTGGTGTGACACTCCAAAGCGTCCCACCAGTGGACATTTACTGTCACACCAAAGGACATTTAGGCTTTTGTGTCAGTTGATAACTCTGCCATTGCTAGCTTAATTCACATTAGCATTTGGGTAGACACATTTGCATAATTCTTTAAAATTATGTTGTTTAAAACACATAAAGAAGATGCTTGCCTTAATAAATTCAAACAGTATAATCTAATCTAATCTAATCTAATGTGAAGAAGGCCATGTGTTTAACTCAAATCTTGCTCCAACATTAAGCAGCAACCTTTGCATGGACAATAAAACTCTGATAGACTACAGTACGTAATGGGTTCTCAGACTTTACAGATCGTGAGAACTTTCTACCATGTGTTCAGACGTTTTTATAGTAGTACTTCCGTCACATTCAAAACGCTCAGTTTTAATTGGTAGATTAGAACTAAACTGTGTGTTAAATGTGTTTGTTATAATAGTATAAAAGTTTACATTTCAACATGGGAGGAATCTGCTGCATCTCCTTTGTACTAATAGCCAGTGACGTCGTAACTTTTTTTGTGATTGCCCCTTCCCATCCTGTACTCAACCCCCGCAGCATGGCTTCATAATAACAGAGTGTAGATACTAGACTGGCCTGCCTGCAGTCCAGACCTGTTTCCCATTGAAAATGTGTGGTGCATTATGAAGTGAAAAATATGACAACAGAGACCCCGGACTGTTGAGCAACTGAAGTTGTACATCAAGCAAAATTGGGAAAGAATGACAGATTACAACATACAAGCTTCAACATTTAGTGTCCTCAGTTCCCAAACGCTTATTAAGTGTTATTAAAATGAAAGGTGATGTAACACAGTGGTAAACATGCCCCTGTCCCAACTTCTTTGGAACCTGTTGCCAGTATCAAATTGAAAAATGATAAAAGTTTATTCGTTTGAACAATAAATATCTTGTTTTTGTAGTGTATTCAATTGAATATATGGGTTAAAAAGGATAAGGAAAAGGATTGAATCATATTCTGTTTTTATTTATGTTTTACACAACATCCCACCGTAATTGGAATTGGGGCTGTATTAATATTCATGTTTTGTGATGTTTTTGGTTGTTTACAGTGGGAGAATGTGCCTAGAGTGAGACACTAAGGAGAAATTATACTGTACTTAAAATATCCTGTCAGTGGATGCTGTTTCTGAAAGTTTTTGATGATTGCTTTGTGTATGTAAATGCTTTTATCACAAGTCAGTTTATAGGTTTGAAGGAGAGCAGCAATATAAGTAGCTTAAGCTGCACCTTGGTTTGAATAATCCATGTTTTTGGCAAATGTCAAGTAATAAATATAAAGCAGCACCATCTTAGGATTATTATGGCACCTAATGTAAGAATCTGTAAAATATCCAGGGACAAGTTCGCAAAAGTATGTTTTGCACATTTTGAACATTTCTTTGAAATGTTGAAATATCTTTTTCACAGATTTTTTTAAAACAGATAGCATGGCAGAGTATGAACAGGCCCTTACCAAAGCTAAATCTGTTATAAATCCCGTTCCTGGCTCTCTCTCTCCTGCGCGCTCCCACAGCCCCTCCTTCTAATCAGCGCATGCTCGTTTCCTCT
>JAUZSU010152624.1:0-14457 GCA_034780255.1 Parotocinclus maculicauda
ATTTAGAGGGACACATCTGTCTACTTCTGTACTGCTGTACATGCCACTCAGTCTTTGAAAGGATGCTGGGGCATTACGAGCTTTCAAATGATGCTGAGGCTTTATTGGAAATGTAATGCCGTAGTGAATTTGTGTGGCGTGTCATCAAGCATAAAATGGGTTTTCTAATGATGTGATTCTAGTGGAGCACATACCTCAGTAAAGTGGATTGGATGACACCTCTGGTTCTTTTCATGTCGACTTGGAATACTTTAGGGTGCATGAGTACAAATTACTAAGTGAATATGCCTTGCCTAACCCAGGGTGCATTTTTGCTTTGCTTTTTATTGGGGGGGTTTTTTTGCCCCCAAACCTAGCTTAACCTTCACCAGGACAAAATGCTTGCTAAAAATAAATGTATGCATGTTAAGTTGTTTGCTAAATTCCTAGGCTGTTTGTCAATTGCACTCTTGCAGAAGTGTCCGAATATCTAAGCATTTATAAGTAAAAGCCAGTGGGTGGATCCTAAGCTTACTTTCAGCCCAATTTAGAACCATCGTTTGAAAATACATTCGTTTTTCTTTTTTTACCCTTCATTTTCGAGACCACCACATATCACTACTCAGTGAAACTAGCAGAGGTGAATCAAAATGAAATCTTCTCAAATTCAGTACAGGATTCCATCATAATTTAAGACTAATGTTATAAATTTACAGAGAGAAAATGTGTAATGAGTTCAAACAAGATTATATTTTTGGGTAAATAAGGAAGAAGTTATTGCAATTTGATATGAATTAACAATTCATTTGTGATCAAGTTAGGCACACAGCCCCAGAGATAATGTTTCTTCTCAGGATGAACAGACATACCGAAGGCACTCTGTGGCCAACCAAAGACATACCACACCTGGATTATATTAACCCTCATTTCTAGAGTTCAGTCTCTATCTTTAGATACAATGCTACTTTCGTTACCACGGCAGTGATATAAATGAACTTTCAGCAGGAGTATAAGGCTACTGTTGACTGAGGGACTCCAACCAAAATCCTTTATAGGAAAATAAGTATATTTTACTAGAATGTGTATTACATATTGAGTTTGACTTTATACTCTTTTATCTGTCTATCTAACTAAAATATATAAGTACTACAAATAATCATGACATAATTTAATGTTTTTGGAAATTTGAGACCCATACAAAGTCTTGCTTGTTTTGGTGTATACACTGGGTTTGTATGGGGTTTGAATCACAATAACCACATGCAAAGCTGATCATGAGCTTGTCGATTTGTAGAAACTTAACGTAATAGATATTTAAGCAAATAAAATGTAGGTTATCTTCTGTTCTTCTTGTCTGTTTGAGAAGTTTATGGTAGTACTGGTTGATGTGTGTGCACCCAGCTGGCATGCAGCTTCAGGGTCAGCTCCATCTTGTGTGAAGGGGTCAAGGAGCTGATAGCAACCATATGTCTGACTTAGTTCCAAGTGAAATACCAAACTCAGAAAAGAACTACTGGCAGAGGACAGACCATGGGAAGTAGAGCAAACCATCAGCAGAGTACAATCTGCATGCACTCCAAGTCCTGTAGAAGATCTTACCAGATACAGCATTGTAAATTTACTCAGTTGTACTGCTCTAAACCTGCCCTGAATGATTTTACAGAAATGTGTTTTTGCGTTTGTTAGCTGGAAAGTCATCCTCAGCACCTCTTTGGTTTAAGTAAAAAGCTTGCACCTGAATTAAGTTTTTGCTTTCATGTTGACTGAAGGGCTTCTGAACTTGGTTGTGGATCAGAACTAAATATAGTTAAAAAAGACTGCACAAAAATTACCTATGGTAGTTTACATGTGAGCCAAGAGTGTAAATGTCATGAGCTTGGCCAAATTTGACTCACAATACACTTGCATTGCCATAGCTGATATATGCCATAGCCATTTGTACCTACACTGACCCAAATCGAATTGCCTAACCACATTGTATAAGCTATAGTCCATAAAAAGTTTGTGGGCCCTCAATGGTGTGTTTGTCTCCCTGTTTTGAGTAGAACATATTTCAATAGGGAATTTTGAACATAGCTTTACTAATATGCACCAGTAAGACTTGCAATATATTTATCAAATTTAAGGTTTACAAAAATAAAATAACAAGATGGGTTATAAAGATAAGATGGGACTTTGTATTAGACAACCCAGCTAAATCCACTGGAAGATTAAAGGTAGCCAACTGTTACTTACATGCATTTATCTTTCTTAACCGATTCTGTTTTGTATTTTTGTAAATGTATGGCCATCTTACTGTGATTCTAACCAATTCTGTATGTTTCATTATGTCCAAGACTTGTAAATGACACCATACAGAACAATTCCTGTTCAACTTTTCTTTTAATGGAAACTTCTTCACTGCTAAAGAAAGAAGGTACCAGCCGGCCCTTCACTCACAAGAGAGATAGCTTTAGCTTTGTCAAATTCCACATATTCAGGGATGATGATGGTGTTTTATTATTCAGTTTGTTGTTCCTGTACGGCTGTAAGTGAGCTGTAAGTGAATGCTGTGAAAAACTAGAACGATAAAGATATGGCTGTTAATACTATATCACTGCTTACTCACTAATACTGCACTTAAATAGAAAGAGGCTATTCAGTGTACTAAGTAGAACGATTGAAGCACAAATGAAATTGAGCATCAGCATGTGTCGGTGATCTGCTCATAAACCAACAGTTTAAAGCTTAAACTGCATTTAAAGTAGAATTGAATTGTGAAATAATGTAAATCAATGTGTTGCTTTGTTAGTGAAGCTGTCATATGGTGCGCAAGTGTGACTGAAATAATATCGATTAGACTGAACGCCTGATCACTGACCACTCTGAAAACCTGCTGATTCCAATTACTCTCGGTTCGGCTCTAATTTTTAGGTACCGGTAGTTGTGCTGGACATGGTGCTTCCCAATTCACACCTGTGCTGGTTTGCTATCTGATATGACTTTCTAGAACAAACAGCTAAAGCTTCAATACACTGTTTTTGCTCAAGTAATTATTTTCACATTTAATATTTCACCTCAGTCTCAATTTCCTTTTTCATTTCCTGGTGAGATTAATAGTGAATTATCGTATCATATTTTATTTGAGATCTTATGTCTTTGCTCTGGCAGACAGAGGAAGACCGGTGGAAGGAAGTGCTATTGTGGTCTTATTGTGGGAAGGAAAAGAAATGTCACCTGATCCTGGATGTCCACTTCTGCTCTTCCTTTCACACACAATGCAAACAATGTAGCATCCAAAATAGATACTAGTCTGTTCTCAGCCTCATTCCATTTTTGCCTTGGGTGTGATGATGTCCTGATTGCTGTCCTGAGTAAAGTGTGATGCTCCAAATATTTCTCATTTAAATGTTCATGTAATTTATTTAAACTGTGGTAAACGCTATTTGTTTTAGATACTATTTGTAAATAGTTTGTAATAATGCACTTCTAAAGGTGGCACGGTGGTGCAGTGGATCCAGCTTTTGTCAAGACTTTTGGCAACATCTTCTGTTTATAAAGAAAATTAGGTATTATCGAGCCAAATGTATGGCTGATGTTTTAGATATGCAATGCAGCTGAAGGTTAGGCAGTAGGGGGGGATCTGTTAATCATTTCCTTCCCATGGGAAAAACAAAACATTGAGGCAAGTTAATGAGTGTTTAGATAGGCTCTGAGTGTCATTATCTTTAATTTGCAGATACCTGAACACCCAAATTACCCTCAACTAGCATCAGTTCAATGCAATACAGTATTGCCCAGATTATTAGAACCCCACCACATGGAAAATTATTGTTTTTCTTTAAATCCTGGTCATGTAATGCAGGTAATGTCTTTTTGAGAATCTTAAAAGAAAGATTCACAAAGCCTAATTTCAAAATGCAGTAACATAGTAGATTCTGATACAGTTAGGCAGATGAGTGCAGTAATTTACCTACACTCAGCAACAAAAGTATTGGAGATGAGTTCAAAACTAATACTTTATGGATCCTGTGAAGGGAGCCCTGTAGCAATAAATGCCTTTTCCAAACTGTATATAATCTCTAGAATGTCATATGACTAAGCCTTAATTTACTAAATCTCAAACCACGAAACACATTCCTAGACCATTATTCATCCCTCACCAAGCTTTATAGTTGGTACTGTGCACTATAATAGGTAGCATTCAGCAAACCAAGATTTATCTGGCAGACTGAAAAAACTAATGTGAGTACGACAATTCTACTGGGTCCTAAGGTATAACTGCCAGTCAATGTTTGCCTATGCATATGCCATGGTTTTATACTTGAAATGTTAGTAAAGGGTTTGGCTTAAAGTGCAAAAAACACTTAAAGTTCTACATATTGTACTGTTAGTCATCTTGTCACTTGTCCAATGAGGCATTGCAAATCACCCATCAATATTTTTAAACCTTTTCTGTAAGAAAAGGTTACACTTACAGTACGTTTCCTGTGTAAAACGCAAACATCAAAAGCCATTGGAATTCTGCACAAAGGTAGCTATGCTACATAACAGGCTACTGACCAAAAGCTCCAGGGTCAAATCCCAATACTCCCCATAGTTGCCACTGCTGGTCCCTTGAGCAAGGCTGTTAACCTATAATTGTACAACCCCAAATCAGAAAAAGCTGGGACAGTATGGAAAATGCGAACGTTAAATAATCCCAGTGTTCCTTCCATTTACTTTGGCTTTTATTTAATTGCAAACAACATGAACCCAACATATTGTACGTTTAGTCTGGTAAACTTAATTTCTTTTGCTAATAAACACCTACTCCCGCATTTCTGGCGTTCAACTGTGACCCAGGTTCAGTCTTTTACAGCATGATCTGGAACAAAAGCAATATCACGAGTCAGCAAGTTCCAAATGTGCTATAAATGGCTATACTAAACCAACTTGTGTTGGCAGTTCCCAGCAAGAATCTGAAAGAGGGATCCTAGTGCAGTGCATTGTTTACAGAACCAGCAGCTCTGTTATTATAACTATAGTATGTTCAGGTGGCACTAGGCAATAGTTCAGTGGGACTGTTTTTCAAACAACCTTTCAACATTTGTTCCAGTGCTTATTATGTAATTGGTAAATTTATCAAGGCATTTAGTGAGTCTTGTGTATCATGCTCTAAATGAATCATGCACCAGCCTTTGTGCAGCACCCAATTTACACTTTGATTTATTTTAAAGCATCAGTATATGTTTTTTCAGTATATGTTTTCTCAGGCTTATCCAGACCTTTTGCCTCAACACATGCCTTTATACTGGGTCCGCTATTTGTTTATATTGCAGATATCTCACTGGGTATGAATGTGATATGAACTGACATTTGTTTTTACATGTTTGCTCTTATCTTATCTATGTCCAGTCAAGAGACCAACCAGTCAAATGTTGGAAGGCAGTTCCCTCTCGCAGTGTGAAAGGTCAAGTTCAGCCAAACCTACCGGAGCATTATGAACACATTTTAATGACACCATTTATGGTAAGACACTATACGTACTGATTTGAATTACTGTATAGTATAAAAGGGTGGATGTATATACCAGATGTGATCTGATAACTGCAATAAATCAGATGTTGACAATAACTTGATAATCAATAATGTAATCAAATTTTAAAAATCTGGATCTGCACAAGACATTCAATGATTACGTTTATTTTTTTAGAATTTCTATGCATAGTGAAACAGTTTTTGGATTTTTCTAAATGGGTCGTTTGAAATTTTTACTGAATTATGCTCATGCAATTCTTGTCCTTTGGACAGAAGTAGAGTTGATTCTAGGGTTTACTGGTAAATATTTGAGTGGAATATTTGCAGTGTAAAATAACAAAAACAATGTCAGCCTTGCCTCTATTTGGTCCAAAGACTAAGTCTGCATTTCAACATTTCAGACTATGTATAATTTTATTATCGTCACCTAAAAAACAGTGATACCACTGAATATTTTCTGTTTTTTTTGTGAATATGTAGATAAAAAACACATCTGATCAAGAGTATTCATAGACTTTTAATTTCCAGTAAAAAAAAAAAATTCATCTGTGCACACAGATATGAGCTGTTTAATGTCTTAAATCAAACTTTATTTATTCACTTTAACAATTTTAATAACAATTACATTACATTGCTTTTAATCATTACTTACATATGAATTTAAGAATAATAAATTGGGACTTGAAAATGAATGAATTAATTAATTATTTACAATAGTTCTTATAAGGCAATTTGATTGCGAACAAATCAGTTTGAACATTTGGATTCTGAGGTTCTGCTGTACTAACCTGTACACTACAGTAACTCTGACTCTGTTTTCTGTCATTTAGTAGACCTTAGACCTAAAGTTAACAGGTTATAGAGTAGATGTTAAACAGCGTATACCTGTTTATAAAAAACACAAATGAATTAATCCACAAAAAGTTATTAAAAATAAATAAATAAAATGAAATTATTTAAAGAGTATCAAATAATCTCACCAGTACACACTGTAGATGAATAGTGGTTGCTTGTTGCAGTGGCTGCTTTGCATTACATTTTTTATTGATTAATTATGTGAACTTATTATGAGTCTTGTTGCTCCCTGTCAGAGAACTTAGTGAATAGGTTTAGAAGGGCCAAAGTCAGCAGGAACTGCTGTGTGATGGTGATGGATGGGGTGGATGGGTTTGCACAGGAAGCCTGTTAAGCCCAAGCAAGCAAAGTCCTTTATACTCTATCTCCATATCACTGGCTCTGCCACTAAGGGCACATGACCTAAGGCTGTATTTCCTGTGACACAATCCCCCTGAAGTGTTGCTTGGTCTGGAGCCTGAATTCCCATCATAGAGTTGAGAAAGCATGGATAGTCCATTAGGCTAAAACCTTTCTAGTCACCCACCCACTCAAAGAGCAAAGGTGGGTGCGGCTATGATGTTTTTTCTCTCTAGGAAACTTGAGACTTTCAGGGGAGATTAGTCAATAAGGGAACTGCGTCATTTGCTGAACAGGATTAAAACACAATGGAACAGTAACAGTGCTATATGAATGAAGATGCATCAGTGGATTTTAAGTAAGCAAGTCTGCCATCCAGAAGCAAGGTACTATTCATGGGGATTAGGAGAGATACTTTTCTCTCTAGCCTACTGCCAAAGTAACTCCACGGTCACAAAATAAATTACTCTCATGCATGGTCTGTAGCAGTTGGGAGTGGGAAAAATAAGAGTCGCTTTTTTCTGCCTGGGACAATTTCCAACCACAAATATACTGGGAATTGGCTGCAGCTATGGACTGATTTTATGCGTCTAAGGACTTGTAGCCTGAATCAATTGCTCATATACTAGTCCTGAGTTTGTATGTCTGCAAGTACAAACACAAAACAGGACTAACCCAGTATCGTAATTGTCAAGTAAAAAAGCGTAGTGTTACATAACTAACTAAATAAGAGCCTAAATTATGACTGCCAAAAGTAATTATTTAATAAACACAATAACAGTTCAATGGCAATAATTATTTTAATCCTGTTACTCACATTTCAATGCTTGAATCAATATTTTCTATATTCTGCATACAACATAGAGCACTATTTGCCTATAGTGTACTAAACTATGAGAGTAATAACTCAATTAGTGCAACATCACATGGTAAGTTCTGGAATATACAAGAAGGTAAGTGAACAGTAATGTGTTGTAGTTGATGTGTTAAATGTGAAGGACAGGTTTAAATATAGAGATCTGTTTATTAACAGACAACATTATGGACAGATGACTAGTCAAGATCATGCTTTAAACAAAATGTGTTGTGGGGTTTTCCTGATAAGCAGTGGTGACTACCTACTGACAGCATCCCAGGGAGGGACAAACTATGAGCTGGCAGCAAAATGTTGGCACCCAGGGTCCGTCTATACGCAAAACCAATAAAACCTATCCTGTCTGATTCAAATGGGCAGAAGACTGTAGTGCTGACCATGCTAGCCCTGTTCACCGTAGAAAATGTCTACAGTTGTCATACGAGTGTCAAAACTTGGCCTTAAAGCTATGGAAAAAGGTTGTCTAGCCTGATGAGTAATGTATTCTTTAGCATAAAATGGCTACATGTGCGCTGTTCACCTGGGGAAGTAATGGTACCAAGATGCATTGTGGGAAGGAGACAACCTGATGGAGGGAATATGATGTTCTGGGTAATATGCTGCTGGCAAACCCTGGGTACAGTCATTCTTATGAATGTTAATGTGACATTTGTTTTCTTATCTAAACATTATTATGGACCAGGTGGTTTTAATGGTTTTGACTGGTCTATGCATACAACAAATAGTATAAAATGTTTTGTATTTATGGTCCTAGAATGTGTGAAAAGCCAAGATGGACGTGAAAAAGAAAGAGATGGACCTTCTGAGCAACACAATTGCTGCGTATGCTCATATAAAAGGTTACTCTTAATTCTGATTGCACAAATCTTCAGAAACATAATACATTTTAAAGTATAGATACAGCTTAAGGTTATTAACATGTGACATGTTTACATTTCAGCTAATCCAGAAAGGTTTGGCCTCTACTTTGTTATTGGTGTGTGTTTTGGCTTGGTGCTTACCCTCTGCCTGTTGGTAATACGAATCTCCTGCAAGCCTCGGACCAAAACAGTGTCATCTACGCTGGAGAAAAAACAGCTGAAGGACTTTAGCGAAGATGAAGAAGATGAAGAGATTGAAGATGAAGAAGAGGACGAGGAAGAGATAGTGGATGTAGAGCCTCCTATGACCCTCAGCAGCACCGAGAACCCTTTAAGCAACCATCATAGCACGCTGGACAGGAATGTGAATGTGTTTACCTCAGCAGAAGAGCTGGAGCGAGCTCAGAGGCTGGAGGAAAGGGAGAGGATCATTAGAGAGATCTGGAGAAATGGACAACCAGATATACTTGGCACAGGAACTGGCACCATTGGTAGGGTGCATTACTATTAACAGTCAGTATTACAATATGTGTTTTAAGCACAACACTTTAAAGTTGCCCTCTTTTTTTCTTTAGCCTCGGACCAATGTACAGCAATTCAAATGTTTAAACTGTGCAAACACACTTACTGCATGAGAGCATTATTTGGTGCTATGCTTTGTTGAGCACGCAGATGTAGAGGGATGCTAGTGGAAATAATTGCTTTTTTCACCTCAGGGTTGAGAGACAGACTGATTTTATTGTACAATTATGTTTTCTCTATTTGCTGTAAATATAAAGTATTTTTTCCCACATTATATTGCAGTAACTAGGTGAACTATGTGGGTTTTATTTGATTATAAAATGTTCACATATTCAGCTTTTGCAGCTTCTTTTTCCTGGTCAGGATTGCAGTGGATCTGCAGTCAGGCTGGATTACAACCTGGACACCAATCCTTCTCACTTTTACTGACAAATATGGGTGATTTGTGGCATGGTTTTGGGAAACAGGAGAAAACTTACAAGGAAAGCATGTCAACCTCCAAAGAGACAGTAATCAGCACCAAACCCTTAATCTCAAACTGTGCCATTGTTCTATCCTGCTGTTTCCTATAAACTATTTTCATTTAAGAATGTATTGAATTTTCCAATAATGTACTGTAAACACACTGATCATTGCATATTATCCCACAGTGCTAACTGTTGGGTGTAAACATAAAGCAGAAATATACTGTTAAATGAAAGCATTTTTTAGTGTTTCTATATATTTCAAATATTCAGTTGCACTCATACACTAGGTCATTAATTTTTTTTTTTTTTGTTTGTTTGTTTAATTAAGCATTTTGTACTTTTTTATAGTGTAAAGACATATGATTGAGTAATTGTATATTAATGTATTTATTCAATAAGTATATTAATCAATTTGGTTCAGGCTTTCTTAGCTATATGAGAACTTGAATAATTCTACCAAGGGTACAGTTAATTCATATTGTACCTATAATGTGTTTTGTCATTGCTGGATATAATTTGAAGAATGACTACAAGCACGTTACTACAAGGGAAGGGCATGAAGTAACGTAATGCCTATTTTGCACAATGGCCTACATTTTTAGCTAAGGGAGAAGTCCAGATATTAACAACAAAAGTGTTACATGATTTTAATCGAATTTACGGACAAAACAATGAAAATAACTTATCGATTACAGCCAAAATGCATTCCAAATCATTATCAGATTTGATTTTAGGTGCGTTTAAAGTTCCGTATCTGACTAATCATTAATATTACGGTTGCACTAAATATGCTACTCTTGTGTAACAGAAGGCTTTCATTTGCACATTTATAGTAAATTGCCATTTATTTTATGTAGAGATTAGATTAGAACACACTATACAAGTACACTACAGATACAAGTTTAGTCCTGTCTGTGCACTGACTGGTTGCTACTAAGGGTGTGTATTATTGACAAATTATGACATCTTAATATTTTGTTAATAACAAAAATTAGATAATACAGTGTCATGGTCTTAAGTATTTATAGGTCTTTCTCCTTGGAAATAGATAATCTTTCCACATATATTGCATTTAGCCTTTTTGTTGTCTTTCAAAAAGTAGAGCCACAAAGAAGCACTGCGCTGTTATGCTAATGCTATAGCTGAGTGTATCAAAAACACCTATGCTATGATGTCTTACATGATGAAGGAATGTAGGAACTGAAAAGTGGAATTGAAATTCTGATATTATTCCGAGATATATGATTCTTTTGAAAAGTAAGTGACCTTCAATAATGTTAGCTAAAACAACAGTTAAAATAATATCATTTCATATCATCAACTTTTTCCATCCATGATGGCATTGCGACACTCACTTATAAATTCTCCATTCTCATTATTTCACTTAATAAAATTAACAGATAATGTCTTCTGTCATCTGCCACTTAGTAATATAGTGTATACTGTATCATAACAGCACATTATTGTTAAAACACTTAAACCTAGATTTAGAAAATCATTAACACAAAGCTTTATATTAATAATCAAAATATATCATGTAATATCTAGTTTTGGTGTTATAATGTTTTGAAAGTGAAAAACAAAAGCAAAAAGCTTAGATTTTAGTGAACTGTTGCTCAGCTGGTTGCAAACCGGAAGATGAATGGTACTACACAGAGATTATCACTGTTTTCCTTTTGGTTGACTGTTATCACTAACCTTCTTAGGACCTTTGGTGACTTATTTGCACTAAGAAAACTGTACTGTATATGTAAAAAAAACTAGAGACACATAATAGAGCTATGGTGAGACTGACTTGTGATCTAAAGTGTTGACTGAAATGAGCGTGACTCAACTCATGCAAGTGTGCAGCAAGTACCAAGCAAACAACAGATGCTGAGACAAAATTTTCATTGATGTGATCAAGGATCAAGATATTACTGTACATCACTTAGGAATTCTCATTACATTTAAGTATTATTTTTAGTACTTATATTTTCAGACAAACTACCACGGTGTAATAATATGTGAATTGAGTTGATTATTTGTTCTGGTGTAAGTGGTATAATTTCTTAGTTCTGGAGTTTTCACCCTCTATTGCACATGTTAATGGTGCATTGTCACAGTTCAACAGAAAGAAAAAAAAAGTCTTTAAGGTGTACATTGTGTTTATCTATTTAATTATATAAAGAGTGATGCTTACACAGATATACATTTTGGCACACTTCTTCATAACAAAACCACTTCCACAATGTTAATTCATATTTAATGATGGGTTAATATAATCTAATCATTAAAGAAATCTTAAGCCGACATTAATAACATTGCTAAACTATAAATTAAGACCTGGTTTGGGCTAGTATGAAGTAAAACAGTTGTACAGAGCTTTTATTTGTAAAAGTAAAATGCCCTTATTATTAGCTATATTATTAGCATATTTTAAGATATAAGCTTTCACATTTTTGAAAGAAATACAATGCATGTTAGTTCTAACAAACCAATAAACATTGTAAATTTCTTAAAGCCTGTATTTACTGTATGGAAAGTGGTACATGTTCAACTGTAATAGCCAAGATCATTTGACTGCGTACTTGCATGCATTTTCTGTGAATAAGTGCATTACTGCAACTCCATCACTACACATTTCTGGTGTAATAATATTAAGAGCCCTCCCCAAGGAACTATACATATATAACTATATAAACTATACATATTACGTATTTACATTTTTCACTTTAAATAAGACTAAAATAAGAAATAGCTGTCAACTAACTCCCCCTTGTAGTGAGTTTGGAACATTACAGGATCAGGCCTCCTAATCCTCAAACACTTCATTAATTTATTCACTCATTCATTGCATAATAAAATGTTTTATTAAAATTTTAATTGCTTATATTCCTATTTTCCTATATCAACTTAAAATTAAAAACATTTAATTGGTAATAAATTAAATACTAAAATGCATTAATAACTTTTTTCTTATTTATTTATAGCAAGTAAATGAAATAAAATTCTGGAAAAATCTCTATATTCTATTTAATTAAACAAAAAGCAAAAAGATTTTTCACATTTTTTCCATACTATGGGACAAATAATAAAAAAAATAATTTGTATATGTATGATTGTGTAGGTTTATTCTGAAACACAAGCATAGTATATTATTTTCTGTGTATCATAAGCTGTTTGGTCATAGTTTTAAATTATAAAATTTAGTATTACTTTCAACTTATATACCACTTACATAATGTATATGTACATGTATATAATATATAGTGTATACACTTATTTTTGCAAAATCTAAATATAAAGCATTATATAAATACATAATGTATGCAAATGATATTATTGATTTCACACAACAACGTATTTACTGTTTATAGAAATGCATGTATACATTTTTTTATTACTTTCACCATCAATTACTATAGTGCTCACAAACATTAGGGGATACTTCAAAATGACCTATGCCATAATGAAATATACCCTATTTTCTGTGAGCAGTGTATTGTAAGAAAAGACAAGGTAACATTGATACATTTTGAAACTATACATACATACTCAGAATGAGCCAATTTAGTAAGCTAAGAAAGCAGTTCCTTTTAAATGTGATTACATTTTCTATGATAAATATTTCATTTTTTAGCAAAAATCAACAGGAAAATTAGAACACAACACAATTTATTTGAAAAAAAATATTTACAATATGCCATACAGCTGATTTTGTAAAAGTCCACGCAATAATTCAGAAAAAACTACCTTAATATGACTGTGTGTACATGATTAATGTAACCACAAATGTAAAAGGAAAAGTGGAAAATGTAACACTGGTGTTAACCAACATATTGGATCCCACAGGAGTGACAGTCAGAGTCAGGTACTTTCTCAGCCATATATATCTCAGATCTTTTTATAATGTGCATGCATGTTTTTCTAAAACCTATTGCATTGATAACCTAGTGTGTCTAGAAATAAAGGTATAACAGTCTTTCCATATCCAATAAATGCTTTTCTATAACATCAATACATCCATAGAGTGCCCTTCAACAGAATGCAATAGCATTTAAAAGTCTATATTAGTCAAATCACCCTGGATGTTCAGGGTGAAATTATTTGTATTGCATTTTCTCTGTATCCCACGATTCAGCAGCAAAATATATGATTACAAAGAAATACTCCAGATGATCACAGAGTCCTTCATGATTACTTCTGCTTCCTCAGCACTTGCACCTCATCCTACAAACAATACATTATTTCAGTATTTAGGCAGAAAAAACATTGCATAACTTGTACCAAAGCATGCAACCTACCTTAACAACAGTTATACAAAGGATTGTGACTTTCAAAACAGCTTGCATATTGCATATTTGCTTTGTATATTTTGTAATTTTGGTAATTTGGTATTTGTAAATTGGTAAATTTTCCACCTGATTCAGTTAAGCATGACAGCTTTATGCCACTGATATGGTTAGTGATACGAAATTCAAATAACTTTAGAACCTAATTTTAAGCAAAACTAAAATGTATTCCTAGCCTTGTACCTGTATATCATCACTTTGGCATATTTTGTATTTGTGGGTACACCTGGGCCTAACTGTAGTATATTAATTTGCCAGCAAAATGTCAAATGCTGCACTGTAAACACTTGTCTTTTTTTCATCTGTGAGAATAGATTATCTGTACCATAATGATCTCTCATTATGTTTGTATTTTTGTTGTATTTTAATGTTGAAATCATAGCAATCGCCATTCTCTGAGCTTTTGGTAAAATGGGATTAATGGGACCAGCTGCTTATTAAATCCCAAAGTACCGAAACAAATCCTGTTATATACGTGTAATGTTATTCGTTTATTTGAACCAAAATTCCGCTTAATTGGACCAAAGAACGTGAGAGAATAAGAATAAGAAAAAGAAGCCACAGGTCTCCACCTAGCGATCAGCGATTTATGTGGGGATTCCTGTGCTCTCCGGAAGAATTTATGCTTTTATCAAAGGTCAGGAAATCCAAAAAAGTTGTGTTGACAAGAGCAAAACCAGCGGCAGGTGAACACGCCTACCACTTTCTTTCCCACAACGAAGCACCCA